>CABHPP010146604.1:24614-47053 GCA_902168425.1 Peromyscus attwateri | reverse complement strand
CACAGAGATCCGTCTGCCTCTGCCTCCCGAGTGCTGGGATTAAAGGCGTGCGCCACCACAGCCCGGCTAAGACCTTGGCTTTAAGTCTCACTTCCCCTTTATTTTCTCAAAGTTGAGCTTTACCCTGCTGCAAAGCACTGCTGCAATTGTCCTGTTCTTGTGTAAGTCTTTTGCACTGCCTTGTCAAGTGTCTGAATAAATGTTTCTTTAACGCCAACACCATTCATCATTTTGGAAGATGAAAAGAATCAAGAGGCTAAATTAGCTGTATTCACTTCATTAGCTGTAACCAAAATTCCCTAAGTACTTCTTACCAACCAGGCAATATGCTTAGCATTTTATTTATTTATATTATATCCCCGGTCCTCACAAAATCTCTTTGGAGTGGGAACAATTTGCAGTCCTTTACACATGTGAGAACTTGAGCTTAGAGAACGTAAGCATTTACCCCGAATGCCAAACTCCCATAGTCACTAAGTGGCAAACCAAACTTCAGATTCAAATTTATTTGACTCTAAAGCTCAACCTTGGCAATCATTGCTTTATTCTGCCTTTTGAAAATCAAAAATTGAAAGTCTCTGTTTATTTAGAACAAGCTCTCAAGCTGACAGAAAAATCTCAAAAAATAATGCAACAGCAAAACTCTCATAAGTATGTAGATAGATAGACATATGGATGGAGTAGACCAGATCAGATACATCCTTAACTTACATGTGTATCAGGCCAGAGAAACTCCATCCGTATTTGATACACATCTCCATAGTAACAATCACAAGACATAATTATTATCCTACTTTTTGTGGTTTTTTGAAGACTTTTATATCACCCATACGAAAGGAAGGAACACTGAATAAGTTCTGCATGCATCACCGAAGTCTCCGTGGAAACAGCTCGCCAAGGTCACCTTCAGTAGTATCGCACAACCACAGAGAGCAGATATATTTATTCTTGTTTCTTTGGCAAGGGTTATCTGCAGGCATCTGATTTGGGAACAAAACTTATATATCTATATATAATTATATCTAATTCCTTTCCTAAATTAACCAATGGCTATTTAATTTTCACAAATCAGGTTCTGAGGTTATCCTCACAGCATCTACTAGCAGGTCATAGGCAGTAGTAGTTACTTCATAGATGGGATTGATTACAAATCTGAAATGACCTTGGACATGACAGAGATTCTCTTTTACAAATGAATATTTTGTTCCGAGGTTCCCCATAACACTATCTGTGTTGAAGCATTAGTTTTATCATTTCTGAAAAGCTGATTCTTTAGGTGTGCCTAGTAGGTGTACACACACACACACACACACACACACACACACACACACACCACCATACTTAGCTTTTAATAAGATTCAACTATAAAGTGGCAGTGAAACTTGACCCCATTTTGAGGAATAATGGTGGCCCCACTGCAAAGACACAATTAGTGTGAGTCCACACTCAACCACTGCTTGGCACCTTAGCCACATCCTTTTCAAGTGTTCTGCTTCCATATCTCAGGTGCTGGCTGAAAACAGAACACAATGAAATATGTTCAGAGTCTAAGGTGATAAAACCCTACAGTGAAGATATCTAAACAACCCAGGAATGCCCCATCTACCTGAGCCGTCAGAATGACCTTCACCACAAAATATCTGACATCAAAGGGAATTTTATTTTTTCCAGTAGCAATGAAAAATAATTAAGGGGACCACATACACAAGTGGCTTCCTTTATGATCATTTTTACTTGTATATGTCACTAAGAAACAAGGTACAGTGTGATAAGCATCCATCAACAGAGACTTGAAAAATAAAACAAAAGGTCAGGCCTCCATCAAACAGCTGCAACTGTCTGACAGCTCATAATTCTTTTTCTTTGGAAGTAAAAATAATGTGAACAACCTCTTTTGGTTACCATGAGAACGAGAGGACAAATAACCAAATGAGTTTCCTAGATGGGAAAACGCATGTGGCCATCTGTTTTAAATTCAAGCCAACAAATTCCAAGCATATGGAAGGCCCGATCCCAAAGAAACCAAGACTCAAAGATGCAAATGTTAAAAAAAAGTTGTTATTAATTAACCCAAGAGTGTTCGAGTTTGGGGGACAGTGTGGTAAGAAATTAGGGGGAGAAATCTTGGTGTTTGCTTCTTCTACTGATTACAGAAAATCTGTCTTTTGTGATTGAAGCCCCCATAAGGTTTCATCTTTTATATAACAGTGAGGACTCCCACTAAGCCTGAGTTTTGTAAATTCTTTTTTTTTTCTGTGTATGTCGATATACACATATATGTGGATATGTGTGAGTGTGTGCATTTGCTTGTGTGTGCACATGTAGAGGTCAGAGGTCTATGTCAAGTGGCTGCCTCAGTTGCTCTTCTGCTTACCCCCTAGCCTCGAAATTACAGACATGCTCGACCACACCCCGCCTCTCTGTGAGCACTGGGGATCTGAACTCAGGTGTTCATATTTCACAGCAAGGACTTCCACCACTGAGCCATCTCCTCAGCCCCTCGGAGTTCTGTAAATAGGAGAAAGTTTGGCTCCAAATGCCGGCCTGCATTAGTTTTGTTGACCAGTCTGAACACCCACACTTCTCTCCAGCCTCTTTCTCTGAGGCTTTTCACTTCACAACAGGAGCAAACAACCAGCCAGGGCCATGTGTCAGAAGATATTTGGGACCAAACTCAGAGGTTAGTTCTATTTATTAAGAACCTGACATGGGTCAAGAATGAGTTTTAAAAATACATACATGTGCAAGGGGTTCAAAAGAACAAAGACAGTACCAGTACCTTGGAAATTCAACAAAAATAAAATAAAATAGAAAAACAAACAAACAAAAAAACATAGGTAAAATGTCAGTTTCCTTTAGGTCACCTGATCAGGACACCTCGTTCCACTTGAGAAAGGCAAGCTTTAGTGGAGGAAAATGTCGCTTTGCCCACAGGTGGCATGAAGGTTTCATTTGATAGATGACCCTTGTGAGATTGCTGTGCCTCGGTTTGTACTCGGTGAGGGGAGGCCTGAGCATCTGCAGTGCCCCTGGATTGCCTTTCCCTCAGCCCTGGGATCCTCCAGAGGATCACCCACCAGTAACAACTGAGAGCATGCATTCCCAAACCAGATTACTTGGGTTCAAATTTTGTCTCTGCTAAATTGTACAACCACAAGCAAGCTATTCATTATCCTGATGCTTGTTTCCTCATAATTAAAACAAGGGGAATAATGGCATCTTCCTTATGGTTTTCTTATAAAGTTGAAGTTAACTAACATACCTAAACTCCTTAGAATGCTGACACACAGTGGGTGTCAGCAAAGGTCACACACTATTGTCGCAGCTCTGAAGACAGAGCTACGATTGCTTCTATTTGTTTATTGTCCATAGAGAGTTGTAATATGACTGACTGGACTCTTACTATATTGGAGACAATGCAAAAGAACTGAAAATAGCAAAAGCCACAGCAGGGAATATACAAAACTTAAATAAAACAGTGAGGTGGAAAAGAACAAGGAATTATTTTAATGTAAAACAAGAAAAGAAATACAGAGTTGAGGCGATAGGTTGGTAAGTATTGTGCTTGGTACATAAGTATGAGGATCCAAGTTTGATGATCAGAACCCACAAATTAAGCTATGTCTAGTGGCATGCACTTGAAATCACAACTCTGGAGAGGCAAAGACAGGACAATTCCTGCCGCTCACTGGCAAGCCAGCCTAGCCCAGTTAGTAACTCCCAGGTCCCATTGAGAGACCCTGTCTCAAAATGCACAGAGGATGTCTCTTAAGGAATAACACAGAAGATTCACCTCTGGCCTACACACACACACACACACACACACACACACACACACACACACACACCAGAAAGCAATGGGTGATATCTGCCAAAGTTCCCTGGTAACTTTTGCTATTATTTTGGTATTATAAACAATAATAGCAATATAAAGACAGCCACTGCTAGATAGTGGACAGATACTCTCTTACTTCATACACATGTATCCAAAAATTCAGTCCAGTAATATTATCTCCATGTTTCAAATTAAAAGACTGGAGGATAAAAGAGGTCCCTATGATGGTATGGCTAGTCAAGGATGAGCTAGCAAAAGGGCTAGTCTGACCCCAGAGGCTGCTTATCTAACCATTGGGCTTACTCACACCTAAAGAGACTCAGTCCTAGAATAATCCGAGCATTGAAATGGACAGAAATAGGAACAGCCGTAAGACATGACCCTGAATTATTTTGTTCTCCTATCCATAGATACCTGTGTGTTGCATTAATAGCATTTTGGAGATTGGAGATTGCTTAAGATCACGTGAACCCAGGGTCTCACACATGCTCAATAAGCATTCCCTTTACCCTTCCAGGGTGTCAGCAGCAGCAAAGTCCTTACTCTGCCAAAGTCTTAACAAAGCTCTGCATATACTATTTTTACTATTGTGCCTAGGCAAACTATAGTATCCTGTCCCAGAAAACTGCAGGATTGCAGAACCAAACCTCTGATGTATACAGAATAGAAGTAATCCTTATATTATAGGTTATCTCTTTATAGTCTCACATATCAAAAATATCTTAAATCAAGTCTAACTTCCCCACCTGGGCGGGGGTGGTGGGGAATTGTGAAAAACAGAAATTAGTTTCTGGCCCACAAATACTTGATACACTACATTCCAAAAGAACTAAATGTTATAAGAGCTTTTAAAGCTGAAATCTATAGTTTTATTAAATGCGCATAAATCTCCTCCACAGTAAATCCAAGTATTTAGTTTCAGAAAAATCATATTATCCTCTCATAACTTATATGATCCTCTCATAATTCTCTCTATGCCTTTACTGTAATACACCAGAAGATGAAACAAAATGTTTACTTTGAGAAATATCTGACTCATTATTTGGGGGTGACAATTATACAGGTCTTTGAAAAGCCCCTGGAAAAGTTGCAGCATTTCTTAGTTGTTGAAGGAAATGTGTGTGGGCTGTCTTCCTCATTTTTACCGTAATGACATTGTGGTCCTCTATCTGCAGCAAGCAGGTTGTTGCTCAAAGTTGGTATCATTCGCCCAGGCTGGCAAGGTGACAGATGATGACTTACACACCGTATCAGACAATATCTTAGAAATAGCATGTTTAATTGACAAACTGTTTTAAAGCATAATTGCTTTGCATTAGTCACTGTACATGAGAATTCAGGACTGAATCTACTCAGAGCAGACGCAGCACAGGGTGTGGAACGCTCAATGATCTTTTTTTGTTCCAGTAATATGTAGAAATATTTAATGGACTATTATCTTTGCATAATCAATCAAATAGAATTAAATATTAGTAGGAGATTTTAAAAGCCACGGAAGACATAATTTGCATCTTTTCCTCATCTGCCACAATATGGAATTCTTTCTTGACTTTGGGTGGAGGTCATTAGTTTGACCAAATGGCTCTCCCTGTTTATGCAGAATGTGTTCAGAAACTAAAACAAAAGCTTCAGCAGCCATATGCTTGACTTGAGGTTGGCTCTCAGGTTTTAGATAGATGGTTGAATGGAAGAGTTAAGTTCTAACCGGTTAACCAAATAGTTTTAAACTCTGGCTATACATTGATGGTACTTGTAGATGTGTAATGTAAAAACTTTTCTGAAGACCCACCACAGGTAGATCTACTCGGTGAAAATGTTTGCACCTGAAGATCGATGACGGAATTTAAGGATGGGTGTTTTTCCCCAATAGAATCACCAGGTTATGAAAAGCAAAACCCAGGGTGTAGCAGGAATCTTAAAAGTTCTTATTAATAAAATCAAACCTGAGGCCAAGTATTGGGGTGAATACTGGAAAGTTAGAGAGACAGAACAAGCCACAGCTAACCTCACCTGGCCAACTTCTCAGCTGGTCTTGTTTCCTCAGACTGGAAGCTTCTGAGTCCTCATCCAAATGGCTCCCAGCTGAACTGTGCTGCTAGAAGCCTGAAAGATTAACCAGCCAAATGCTTCTAGTTTCTGGTCCTCACACCCTATATACCTTTCTACTTTCTACCACCACTCCCTGGGATTAAAGGCTTGCTTTCTGGGATTAAAGGCATGAGTCACCATGCTTGGCTATATCCTTGAACACATGGATTTCTGCCTCTGGAATGCTAGGATTAAAGGTGTGAGTGCCACCATTTTCTAACCTTTGTATCTAGTGGCTGTTCTGTCTCTGACCCCAGATAAGTTTATTAGGGTCACACAATATTTTGGGGAACATAATACCACCACACCAGGGTGTCCAGCTAAATTTGAGTTTCAGATAAATAAATCATATTCAGTATGTCTCAAATATTACAAAGGACATATTTACACCAACAAAATTATTTCATATCCATTTCATATCCATCAATGCCTGAAAGAAATGGGCAAGATCGATTATGACAATGTGAGGGCTGGGGAGATGATTCAGACAGTAAAATGCTTGCTCTGCCACTGTGAGGACCTGAGTTCGGATTCACAGCACCCATGTAAAAGCTGTAGGGGGGTGGGGGGCACTGGATGGCTCAGCGGTTAAAAGCATTGGCTGCTCTTCCAGAAGTCCTGAGTTCAATTTCCAGCAACCACTCAGTGGCTCACAACCATCTATAATGGGATCTGACGCCCTCTTCTGGCATGCAGGTATACATGTATGTAGTCATACACACACACACACACACACACACACACACACACACAAAGCAAAAAAATGAGAGTAGAAAAAATGTATCCAAGACAGCAAATGTTTGGTAACCAACACTGGATCCTAGAGAGACTGATGGATAGAAATAAAGTAAATTCCCAGTGTTTGGGTTTGAATCTGAAACAGCCCTACATAGACTCATGTTCTAAGTACTGTTTCCTGCTTTGTGCTTTCCTGGTTTGTTTCCTATTTGGAAGGCTGTGGAGGTTTTCACAAATGGCTCAGGGAGTCAGAAGTAGATTCCTAGACAGAGGCCTTTGAAAGTTACCATCTCCTGTGTCCTGTCTCCTTTTATTTTTTCTTCCTGGTCTACCTCCATGTGAACAATCCCCTACCACAACTTCCACTGCCATAGCAGGTTTCCTCAAATTGACAAGACTCTAATCCTCCAAAACCATGATCCAAAATAGACCTCCCTTACTTACTTATATGGGTTATTTTGGTCACAGCATTGTGAAAGCAACTAATACAAGAAATTTTAGGACATTGTGGTGGGGATGGCATGATGGTGGCCGTGACTCTGTCCTCAGCATCTAGAGCATGAGGTAGAAGCTCATTCATCTCAGGCAGGAAGGAAGCAGGAAGACACAGGCCAGAACCAAGACCAAGTTTACCCTTCAAAGGCCCACCCCCATGGGTTACCACCTTCAGCCAGGCATCACTCCTAAAAGGTTCCACGGCCTCCAAAGTAGTTCTACAAGCATGGGAATAAGTGTTCAAAACACAAATCTGTGGGTGACATTTCTGACTCAATTCGTAAGATATAATTCCAGAGAAACTGGGCAATCAAACAAGAAGCCTAGGCAGAAACAAATTAGCAGAGACTGTTTTATGACATACTCTGGGTTTTGATGGTCAGAAAACCATTGTTGAAATGAGGACAAAGGTGGAAAGGGAATTTTCAAGTAAGCAATCGTACTTTGTTCTGTACCACAGAATAAAGCTGGGTGGCGCGAGGTGGGGAGTGGGGGGAGACATCTCCTCTACTAAGAAATAAAATTTATCCCAGAGCCTGGAGCATGCAATTTCAAGAGAGTTTGGCAGTGACCTTAGTGTGATGAAGAGTCTTTGGGTACAGGGTCAGACCTTCATTGTGTCTTTTTCCACTAGCAAAATGGCTCTGACACTGAGAACTCTTCAGAGCAGCTCCGTTGACCAGTATTTACAACATACTATTGGAGAAAAATATTCACAGAGATTAAGCCCTGAGCGAGACAAATGTCCGTCGCTACTTGCTGGATAGATTTTTGCAAAATGGAAACAGCAAAGTGAAAAAGCTGGACAATCAAAGAAAAGATGATTTAAGGAGATGTGCCTTCTGTAGAAATCTGACTATATCCCGGGTAGGGGAACATTCAAAAACTCAATAGTAGAATGTATCCCATTTGTAACAGCAATAAAAAAAAAAACTGTAAAAATAATCTTGACAGAAATAGGTAAAATATATTTAATAGCCTTATAAATTCTATGAATCAGTAAGAAAAGCAGGCAAGAAGTTGCACACAGAGGAGTTACAAGAACTACGAAGAGGAACTGAACTGCTTTAAGATGCAGGAGAATGCATCCCAAATCCACAGCGAAGCCCACGTGCCTACAGAAATGACTCAAGCTGAAAGTCAAACAGCGTCGGGTGTTGTTGAGACCATGAATAATGGGAACCCATTCTTTGCTGGTGAGTATAAAGTAGTTCAATCATTCTCTGTCACCTACCAAATTCATGCACCTCCTCCTCCCCAGCAACTTCACTCCCAAATACACAACATGTGCTCAGATACACAACACAGCCTCAGATGCATGCGTTACCAAGCCACACTTGAAAACAAAACCCCAGGTGTGCAACCATAACATTGTTTAATTATCGTGTCGCATGCCTAGCATGGAGATCTGACGTAGAAATGAAAATTGGCAAACTATAACTATTCACAATCATTTGATGAATCTCACTAACAAGAAGGTGAGGAGCAAGAGTTGGAAGAAAATACCACAGAAATAGCCTACCACCAGGAATACTGATAATGTTCTGTTTGTTTTCCTGGTAGAAGATATATGAGAATGTTCACTTGGTGCTGCATGTTGGTTATTTTCTTTTTTATCATTGTGCTATTTTCTATATATGCTATCCATGAATAACAAGTTTTAAAAATTAAAGAGATGAGCACCTAATGGAAGATTTGCCTAAGTTTAAAGCCTTTATTTTTGAATAGGAAAATTCACTAAGGATGTCAAAGCTTAACTGCTTTTGTCCATCCCTGCTGTCATAACAAAATACCTGAAACTGAATAATTTATAAACTATAAAAAATTATTACCCACAATTTGGAAGCTGGAAAAAAATCTAAGCTCTCCGAGATCCAGATTTCGTGTCTAGCGAGGATTAAGAATTTACTCCCTGCTCCAAGATAGCACTTTTGTTCTGTTTTTGCATGAAGAGACGGAAAGACATTCTCCTTCAATACTCCTTCAAGTTCTTTTATTAAAGGGTCAATTTCACGAGAGTGGCGGCCTCCTGGCCTAAGCAGCCATCTCTCTCTTCACATCACCTTGAACACTGTTAAGTTGTAGATATGAAGTGTCCTCCAGAAGAGATGATTTGTGGGGGCTTTGGTCCCCTGCTGGTGATGTTATTTTAGGAGATTCTGAAAACCTGATGGAGCCTAGAGAGAAAAAGTAGGTCACCAGAAGAGCATTTTTGAAGAACACATCTCGCTCTGCCCCTTTCTGCATCCATTCTGCTTACCACCCACCAGGAACTGAACCTTTTTCTCTGTCACATAGTACTGCCGGTGTGATGCTCTACCCAAGCGCCTGGAGCTAAACCATGGACTAAGCCCTCTAAAACTGTAAGTCTATCTAAATCCTTCCTCCTTAAGGTGTTTCTGTCAGGTATTTCAGCAAAGTTTGCTAGACCAAAGTGACTAGAACAAAGATTAAGTTCCAACCTGTGAAATTGGTGTGGCACTAACATTCAGAGCACAGTATTAACTGATCCATAACCACAATCCCCATATAATCCCGATCAAGATACCAACAGTTGTTTAGGGTGAGGAGGTTACTCCCTTGGTTCAAGGGATGTAAAAAGTTACGAATAATGATAACTAATATACCAACTCTCCCCAGGTAGACATGAGACATTTAACAATTCCATAATAAAAATTGAAGGTAAATGCTTTACTAATCAAAATCCTAAATACGTAAGATGTATTGTAAAACTACAGTAAGAGAGCTGGTTTAGGGTTAGTATGGTAATAAAAAAAATTGATAGGATAAATTGAATGGAATCTAGAAATAGACTCAGATGTATATGGAAATGTGGTAGCATTTCTAGTTCAGTAATTATGGTATATTTATAGAATAGGATAAAGAAAAATGATCATTTCATGGCGTGCATTTGAAAAATGATGTATGTGTCTGGGAAATCTACCAAATTTTCGTCTCACTCCATACAACAAACTATTTCCTGTAAATTAAAGATTTAAATGAAAATAATTTAGAGCATTAGAAAGAAATGATAATCACAAAAAAACTATTTTCTAAGATGCAATAAGGGGTTAGATTACACATGCATACAATTTTAAATTCATGTGGAAAATAATATCAACCATATTGAATTTAAAAACTGGGAGAATATTTGCGACATTTTCCTCACTATAAAATGTCTCCTACAAACCAATAAGGAAAGGAGCGTCAGTGGGAAGAATCACAGACAGAGGATTGGTCAAGTCATACAAATAGAGCTTAGATGCAGACAAATATGTTACCCTGTATCCACGTTTGGAAGAAGAATCTTCACCTTTTTAAACTACGCAGTTTAGTAATCAGAAGTAGGTTCACACTTTACTGCAGAAAACACAAATTCAAACTTTAAATCCCCACACAGAGAACTGGCTATACTCACAAAATACACAAAAAGGACTCCCATGCAAACTGATAGGAGTTCACAGGAGTTCGGCTTAAAGCACTAACTTTGAGTGCATAGCACTTTGGTGATACCTTCCAAATTTTAAAGACTTAGGCTCTTGATAATATTTACACTGCTTGGTGCTTGATTTTTTTTTCTCCAGAGTAAGTTTGTGTTTTTTTAATGGCTTATAAATCATCCTGGTTTTTGCCTGGTTATGGAACTTACTGTCATAAACAGATCATACCATATTTCTTCAACAAGACTAAGCCCCCCCCACTCCCCACTCCAAAAAAATAATAAAGTCAATATTAATAAAGATTGGAATCTGTTACAGACACATGAAATAACTTCCAAGATATGTTAAAAGATTCAGAGTTGTGTATACCACTATGTGAGGGGCTAGAACTGAAAGGCAGCGGGTCTGAGGAACGTAAGTCCAGACATTTTCCCACTGCTCCCTTTTTTAAAAAATTGATACTTGCCGCATCTATTTCTAATTAAACCAATAGCAGCAACAACAAAACCTGAATCAAAATCCTTTTTCCAGTGAATCTAAATGAGCCTTAACTTGTGGACATCTTTCCAGAAAGTAGAGCAGTAATTTATGGCATCCCCTTGTTGCATCAGAGGTGAGTGTGATGTTGCTGCGCCATGTTTAGAATTTGATGCTCTGGAAAAGCTAGTTCTCATCCTGAGGGGGAACATCCCTAAGGTAGTCAGGTCTTCTTAGGGTTCTCCTCACTGAGTTTGGCTGAGCACTGAGCCACTCCACAGCTCTGTTTTGGGTTCATCTGTGAACTAGGCATTATCCACGCCTGCCTTGATCACAGGTTTATGTGAGAAAATAAAACCAGTTTCATGAAAAATGCATCATTGACAGATGTTATTACCACGTATATGATCCATGTGGGTCCCTGACACCCAATTTCCAAAGTCATTAGTGTTGGACATTAGTGATGCCTCTGAAAAAGGTCTTGCAGCAATATTTTGCCTCCCTGTGCAAATAACACTTAGACAAGTACAGCTCACTGATCTCTTGTCCTATGACAGAGACGATACACCATTTGGCCGTTTTCAACCTCAGACACAGCCGACGTGGAAGTGGTCCTCATTTACCCCACACCCAGGGAACACTTGTCCCAGCCTTTCAGAAAATGAAGTTGATAATTTGTCAGACTCTGTGTATTCACTACCCATCTACCTCTCAGCTTCCAGGCAGCAGGTACCAAAAATCTTCAGATTGGAAATGTAGTGATTCATGCCTAACAGAACGCCCTGGAGAAAAGCCCCGTGACACATTAATACTGAAGTAAATTGAGGTGCAGTGGGCAGCCTCCTCCTCCTTCTCCTGCTGCTCTCATTTAGTGCAGATGCACCTTTCTGAACCATACAACCTTTAACTCCTGCCAAAAAGCATCCTTCCAGAGGCCAGAGGTCCTCCCAGGATTCTGCTGACTCAGCACTGCCCGTCCCGTCTTTGTGCCAGGGCTTTGGGCAGGTCACTCTATAGGTCATTCTTTATGGCTAAACTTTCCTCCCCCAGATACATTCCTGCTCCCCCTCGCCCTGTGCCCAGACCGAAATGCTGGCTCCACTCTGCTCCTCTCCTTGCCTCCTTTGCCATTACACATATTAAAATGAAAGCTTTCCCCCCAGTTCTTCCCTCAGGAGATGTCAGGGGTGATGGAGGCAGAGGCACAGATCCATGATGTTGCTGGCAGATTGAGAAGTTCCCTTCATTTTCTTCAGGGACCTCAGCTTGGGCCAAACTGTAGCCTTGGCTATACTGTGGAAAACATATCAGGATGAGACAGCCCGAGGCAGAGGTGGAGTTTGGGAGGTGGACAATAAGGAAATAAGAATTAAGAACCCCAGCACCCATTTAAACACGGCACATACACCTATAACCCCAGCGGTGGGAGGCAGAGACAGGCAGATCCCAGGAGCTCGCTGGCCAGCCAGTCTAGCTGAAATGCTGAGCTCCACATAAGGCACTCTGTCTCAAAAAAATGAGGAGCAAGATAGAAGAGAACACCAATGCCAACCTGCATAAGAAATGCACACAATACACACGTTTTTGTGTATAAGCCACATATATGTGTGTATTCATGCATATTCCACATGCACACACAAACATATACACAATTGAAAAAACAGAGATGGGTGTACTATACAGACTATGTGATTATACGTGGGCTATGAATTTATCATTATGGAGCAAAATGTCACTATGAGCAAGCCCTTGTATGTGTGTGCATGTATGTACTGGTACACATACATGTGGATGTGGGGGGGGGGGCAAGAGGACACCCTCAAGTGTCATGTCTCAAGTGACAGTCACCTATATTTTGTATTCTGGGTCTCTCATTGCCCTTACTAGCTGGCCAGCAAACCCTGGGGACCTGTGACTCCCATACATGTGCATTCACAAAAGAAAAGAAAATCAAATACATTAATTTTTTTTTCATTTGTGATTGTTACTCAAGATAATAGATGCTAGTCAACCCAGCTTTATACACAGATGCAAAAGGGACCATGTCTCAAAAAAATTGGATGGAAATGAAAATGATGTGCTGTGTGTGTGTGTGTGTGTGTTGGTGTGTGTGTGTGGGGGTGTTTGCTAGATGACTCCATGGCAGCCATATTGAAAAGATACTGAGAGTTTTAACAGAATTATTTATGAAGCATGAGGGTAGGAAAAAAAACTGTATCACTGTTTCTGAATTATACTATTTTAATGTCTGTGTGAATAAATAAACTATAGAATATATTTCGGACATGCATTGCATACTCAAAAGTTTACATAGTATAATTGAACAACCCCCTGTGTGTCTGGGATACTTCCCAATAGGAAACCAGAGACCTTGCTTGGAGTCCCCTCCTCCATGGGCGCATAGGCTAGCCAAGCATCCCATGTATTCATACCACTGAGAAAACGGAAGCCCTAAATATGGTATTACAGCGTGAGTGCTGGAAATGGCAGTGGCAGCCATCAGACCAGAAGCAGATTGCTGCTTAGATCCACATTCAGAAAGGAGGAACACATTCCACTCAGAGACGCTGACACTGGAAAAGGAGGAAGTGCTGTGGGAGGAGGAGGAAGAAATGAAGTTGGTGAATTATCAAACTCCGTGGGATGGTGGAAGACACCAGGAAAGTCAGATTAGTTTTCCTGAAATGACTCCATTCTATTTTTCTACTGTTCAAATTAAGAGAGGCATGGAGTCAAGGATAGGGCAGTAGGGGAGGAGAATGGCTGTGAACAGAACAGAATGACTCAAAGGGATGAAAGTGTCCACATGAGACCCATTCCTTTACGCTAACCTGAAAAAAAGTTAGCAAAATATTTAAAAGTAAGATGATGTGGAGAAGTGTGATTTGGTGACAACTCTTATGTGAACTAATTCATCCTTGACTCCATAAAGTGTCATCAGGGATACCTACCATACAGTTACACATTTAGGAGTAGAATAGATGCTCACGTGTGTGTACACACACAAACACACACACACACACACACACACATACACGTGCGCACGCGCACACACACACACACACACACACACACACACACACCTCGCTCTCCTGAACACAGCTATGATGCCGCCAAATCATGTGACCCAACAAAACCAACCGGAAAGAGTGTAGAAAAATATTTCTCCTGGGGCTACAGAGTAGGAATAACAAAGGCCAGTGCTGGAACAGCCAGGAGTTCTGGTCACAGGGAGGCTGCTCATCTGCACTGGAAGACAATACGGCTAACTTTCAGAGAGACAAAGTCAAGAAATGTAATGAGACTATTCTGGTTTGAGTACTTTGTTCCTGCTCTTCCTGAAACAGGCCTTCTTGCTGCTTCTATTCATATGCTAAACTCTCTAATTTCCCTATTTAACTGCAAAACAATAGTCTTGTGATTATATTGGGGTTTCCCAATCCAAAGGAAAACAATAGAAATAATCCCAGTCACCATTCAGGAATGAAGATGTTAAACCTGAAAACTTCGAGGAGAAAGACCAAATCCATGATTGTCCAACTGAAGCAAACTTTATTAAATCCTGGCCAGGAAGATGGACCCTGGCCAGGTTCATATTCTGGATTCCCAGAGAAATGGTGCTGAATTAGGTCAGTCAGTGGTCTATAAAGGCCAAACCAACAAGGCTACCTACTTTATGCCTTCATCCAATGGGGGCAAAGCATACATCCTGATGCACTTCCTGCCTACATATCCCCCACCTACATGTGATCAAGCACATCCTGTGTAGTTGGGGCAACCAACCTTGTTAATTGAAGTGAAAACAAGTGACTTGTTATCTTATGAGAGCAACAGCCTCCAAAATGCAAAGTTATTTGTCCTTGGGCAACTGGGGCTTACAGGTTAACTTTGGCCTTTACAGAAAACACACACACACACACACACACACCCCACAGAAAGAGAGAGACATACAGAGACAGACAGTGAGAGAGAGAGAGAGAGAGAGAGAGAGAGAGAGAGAGAGAAGAAAGAGGAGAGAGGAGAGAGAGAGAGAGAGAATACATTATTTAATTAAAGGACTTTGTTGCTATTGTTGCTACTGTTTTTCGTCATTCTGGTTTGAGTGTGTAATGTCTGCCTCCAGCAGGTTCATGTATCTGAATACTTGGTCCCCAGCTGATGATGTCATTTGAGGGGGTGTGGATCCTTGAAGAGTCAGGGCCTAGCTGGCTGCTATAGTAGACTTGAGCTCTCTGCTTTCTGTCAGCTACAGCAATGTGAACACCCACCATGAGTTTCCACCACCACAGAGGCAGATCCACCCACCTGTAAGCCAAGCATCAAACAGACCTTCCTTTCCTTCACTTGCTTCTGCGGGGTATTCTGTTTTAATGCTAAGCAAACAATGATGCACTTACCAACCATCCATTGCAAATACATTTTCACAGGAGATTTTACCGCTGATGCCAAACCTACTCTACCCAGTTG
Source organism: Peromyscus attwateri (assembly GCA_902168425.1). NCBI lineage: Eukaryota > Metazoa > Chordata > Mammalia > Rodentia > Cricetidae > Peromyscus > Peromyscus attwateri. The sequence continues at coordinate 31,513 of CABHPP010146604.1, read as the reverse complement.
TGCGAGCTTGAACCATCTTTCAACTGTCTCTGGTTATCAGTGTTTACAACCTCCCAAATAAGGACTTGAGAAACAGATGGAGTATCAAGATTCAGGCAACTTGGTCCAGCAGGTAAAAGATTGTAAATGCCTGGTAGAAAGTTTGAACAGCAGTAACATAGGCCTCGGAACTCCACAATTCTATATAATATTCTTTTATTTGATTTTTCTTCTTATACAGTACCATTTGAAATTTTTAAGATAGTCAGGGTTCTCTAGAGTAACAGAACTTTTAGAATGAAAGTCTCTTTGTGTACAGAAAGGGGATTTATTAGAATGACATAAGGCTGTGCTCCAGCTAATCCAACAATGGCTGGCTATGAATGAGAAGTCCAAGAATCCAGTAGTTGCTCAGTCTGTGAGGCTGGATATCTCAGTTGGTCTTGAGCTCATTATTCTTCTTGTTTGATGGACGAGGGTCCCCACTCTGAAACCCTCTGCTAATCTAAGTGCTATTGATAGCTAGCCTCCCACCAGCCCACATGACCTCCACTCACTCCTGGTCACGTAATTGCCTGTCTGTGGGTTTCCTTTTGATGCATTTCTAACTTTGATTTTATTTCCTTTTAGCCAAGGAGTGGAGGAATGGCAGAATGTATGGACTTGCTTCCCTTCTGGGAATTCTAGAAACCTGAGAAGGATTATCTCAATGAGGGACTCTTCAGAATAAAAGACCTCCCTGTGGAGAGATAGGTAAAGCCATTTATGGGGTCTGTGGCTCTTGCTCTTCTTTACAATAAATTCCTTGAGGAAAATGATTTCAATCTGGAATTAATGGATGCTGTGATGTTCCCTGTAGGACCCAAGAAGAGTGGCTTCTAACACAGACAGACAAGGCTCCCTCCCTGTGTCACTATGACAGGGGTTTATTTATCACACAAGTGGTTTCATTAATGTTCCACCCCTTCAACAATATTTACAGTTTCCCCCAGATCGGTGTCTTGTCAACATGGCTTCTGATCCAGGAAGCCTGTTGACACATGCAGTCTGTCTGTGGGAGTAGGAGACAGTGGGAACACATGAAGAAGATGAAAACTCTTTGTGTCATGGAGCATCTAGTCGTAACCCTCCCCAGGAAGCCACAATGAGAAATAACGTTTCTATACCTTTCTTAACCTAAAGCAGCCTCTTGCTGCTCGTCTCCAGGGATCAGCACTGAGGAAATACTGATGCGCTATGATGGTATCCTGTCACCCTGATTTCATCCCCTGCCCTCGTCTTTACCGTTGGAGAGAGATCTGAGCCTTTGCAGAGTGGGACTGCAGGCAAAATGTCCAAGGATTATTACATAGCCAGAGGCAGCCTCAAGGTTAGCAGCCAGCTCAGTGAAGATGGTCTCCCCAAGAAGACTGGTTAGGCTCACAGAATTTGGTGACATATGGCAATTTAAAAAAGCAGTCTGAGTCTTTGTTCTAGTTACAGTGGGGCTGTGGGTAAGAACTTTTTTTTTTTAGCAGCTGTGCTTGAGACTGTGGGCTCATGATAGTCCTATTGCAACAAGATATGAGCCAGATCTCAACAAATGACATAAATGTACCATCTCTAGACCAGGCTGGCTTAGTAGGAATCATCCAAGTAGTATAAAATACTACATGAATCTTTTCATGTATACATATTTTTTTTATTTTATATTATCCCTCTTGATGGTCATAATACTTTCATGAAGTTGATGTTACCATCTGAATGACTGGGAATTTCAGATTTAGCTTCTGGGAAAGGTTGAGTAACTTGCTCAAAGTCACTACATAGCAGTCAGGACTCAAACTCGGGGTTCCAGAGTCAGATGCTGTTCTTCTACTGTGCCTCCTATTACAATTACACCCTCACCCTTACATGCCCTAACACCAGAGTTCAGTAGTCAATAGTTCAACATTATAGGCTAACTGAAAGTGAAATGGGGGCGGGAGGGGGGCTCACAGGGACAGGAGGAAGAAATGGATGGTAGAAGGAGAGGGGACAAACACCAGCATGACAGTCCTCTTTGAACTTTGGGTATGGACTGAGCCTCATTGGTTAGCACAGAGAAATCGCAGTATTAATAAACTAGGCCTGGGATTTTACAGAACAACCACAACAACAACAACAAAAAAAAAAATCATGCTGCACTCAAATGATAAGACGGTGCAAGTACCCGAAGGTTATCAGAATATGTCTAAGACTCTGGAGAGTGCAACAGCTAACGTCTGTAAGATGACGGGCATTGAGAAGGTCAGGCCAGGAAAACAAGGGACAGCTCTTCTCCAGAGCTGATCCACTCCACACACAAGACAAAGAGAAGCAAGGGTCCAGAATGCAGTCTCTATCCTAAGGTGACAGGAAGATACAAGCCTCCAGGGGAAAAGGAACACTGTTTGATGCTGCCAACTTCTTCTAGCAACCTACTATACCACTATGTTAACTCTCTGACTTCTCCAGCATCTAGAAAGAGCTGGAGGGAGCAGCCGAGTTCAGTGAACCCACTCCTGCTCTGGATGGTGTGCATTAGTATATGACATCAGCATCCATTAAAAACCCCATGAGGAGTTAGGATGAGACCAAAGTGGACAAAGGACTCATTTAAGCTGTCATCCATTTTGACCTCTTTGTATGGTTTCTTTTCTTAAAGACACCGCAGCAGGCCATATCTCAGGGGGAAGATAGGTGTTCTCATTATAGTTATATTGTAAGACATATTATACTTATAAGACAACCGACGCATGGAGTTACACACCCACTTCATATTCTTTGTCTGGGATGCAGTGGTCTCTATTCTATGAACTGCAAGTTCTAAGAAGCGGGACTTGTGGGATGACTCTGAAAGTGTAGCATCTACATGTAACCAAAGAACTTCACAAAGGACCACCAAAATTCCAAAGGCCACTTAGGTGGAATCAAATACCACCAGAGAGGTGCTGTCTCATAATGAGAACCTCAAGATTATCATCACTTCACCTCTGTTCTCTGAGGTGTTTTCACAAAGGGTGAACAAATGCTCTACCCTAGACTTCTGTCTTTATTCCCTGCTCTGATCATATAGACAAGATTATGGGTTAAATTATATCAAGAGAATAAGTTTTCAACCTCAAAATCTTAGATTATGAAAAGATAATAATTAAGGAAGTACTCAAATTTAAATATATCATGAGAATGAACCTTAATCCATAATGATCAATAGCATTATAGAAATGGGAGATTTGCACACAAAGATAAATGCATATACACAAGGAGGTGATGTGAAGACATTTGGAGAGAGCCAGGCATGGTAGCAAAGCCTTTACTCCCAGCACTCTGGAAGGTAGGCAGATGCCAATAAGTATGAGGCTAACTTGGTCTAGCGTTTCAGGCCCAACCAGAAATGCATATTGAGACCCCACCTGAAGCAAACAGGTCTGGAGAGATGACTCAGTGGCTGAGAGCACTTGGTGCTCTTTCAGAGGACCCGGGTTAGATTCCCAGTATCCACATAGTGGTTCACAACATCTGCAACTCCACTTTCAGAGGACCCTGCGCCCTGTTCTGACCTTCATGGGTACCAAGCATGCAAATGGTGCATATAACAACATGCAGGCAAAGCAGTAACAGAAAATAAATGAATAAATCTAGATGCAAACAATGCCGTGTGGAAATGAAAGATGGGGTGATGTGTCTAGAAACCAAGGGCTGCCTAAGGTTCCAGAAAACGGACAAGGGCATCAGACTCCCCCCCCCACCCCCCGAGGCATTTTTGGGAACACGAGCATGCTGACACATTGGTTCCTGACTTCTGGCTTCCAGACCGATGTAACAATCAAGCCCTGTTGTCTGAGACACTCCGTCTGCAGAGCTGTGTTATAGCAGGTCTCTGACTTTGTTGATTTTGCGCCATGCACTTCCCGTCCTCACCCTGGGTACCTGGAGTCAATTGCAAAGTTTATTCCAGCTGTGAAGACTCCACAGAGAGCTCCATCTTTGCATTTGCATCTTACTTCTGTCAAGCTTGTTTGGCCTCCTGGCTTAGATTCCTGATGCCCCCACCCTCATCACGCTGTTTCTAACAAAGCACAGTTGCTACTGATACAGCCAGACCTGACACTCTTCAATGGATGCATTGTTCTTAGCACAGCATATAGTGAATAGGGGAACATATTCCACCATATTGACCTTGCGGCTCAGAAACTCATCATCAAAGTCATTTAGATTGTTATGCTCCAACCCTGGAGTTTCTGATTCAGTAGATCTGGGGGAACAGCCCAGAAATATCCAGATGTGCTAGTTGGGAACCACACTCTGAGAACCATACTTGGTGATTGGAAGACAGTCATTTGAACACTATCATGTTAAAAGGAAAAAAAATTCAGACTTCAGAGCTACCTACTACAGGGAATCTACTATGAATGTTTAAATAGTCACTACCCATATTGAAGGCATGAAGACAGATTATGAAAGCAAGAAGATATTATCTGGACATTTAAAATACAAAGGGAAACATTTCTTTATCTTTGCATCATGTGAGCCAACCTCTGGATAAATGGAGAGTCATTCAGCCACCCACCCACCAAACTTTATGGTTCACAAATCCTGCGGTCCAACATTTTGTTGCTCCAGTCTTCTACACAGGTTTAATGATTTGTCTGTAAAGCCTGCTTCCCAAGAGCATCATGAAGTTATCCTAGGAAGTGCTGCTTCAGTGTGAACACCCTAAGAAGGTGTTCCATCAACTAAAAGCAGGAAGCACAATGACCACAAATTCATCTTGGGACTTCAACAAACTTAGTTTCAATTCCTATTCTGCAGTATGTCTATAAACAGAGCAGCCTAGTCAGTCCTCCTATTTGGGTCAGGGTTCTAGCTTTCTGAAGTGGTTATAAGAACATTGCAAACTAATCTAGTTATCGGCATCTAATTGCACTGGAAGTGTTGTGGATTCCTCCCTGTATAAACTTCTGAGTAAGAATTCAGAGGAGTCTTCAGTTAGGAAGTACAGAAAAGGCCACTGGAATCTGGAGAACGATGACTTGGAGCACTGCCTCAAGGTGGTATGGTATATGAGGAGCTTAGAGAAAGCGGATACCCAAAGAAGGCAAATGATAAGAGAGCAGAAAATAAGGGGCTACTGGATGTGAGCCACTTGTGTGGAGAGCACTCCTGTGAAGGGATTAGGTCAAATCGTTTTGTTGCTTATGTGTTTATGCTTTTACTCTGGAACTGAAGATTCATCATTGTCAACTGAATCTAACAGAAAGTGTTCTTGCATTTCTGCCCCCTCTAAATAACATTTAGTAGAGTTATGTGTAAAGGAACACGGAACAGATGGCTGATATTGCCGTTCAAACACAAAGGAGCCAAGAAGCAAATGGAAAAGGCAATTAGCACAAGTATTTTCAGAGTGAGCTGGACTTCGAGCACTTCAAATGGTGTTTGAAAGCAAAATGTTGGTACTCCAGACCCCAAGGCCTCTTCCTCTTCTGCTTGATTATCTCTCTGAGTCACCTCCTTCTACTTTCTCAAGAGCTGTGGTGGCTTGAATGAGCATGGCCTCCATAAGCTCATTTGAATTCTTGATCCCTATCTGTTGGAACTGTTTGGGAAGGCTTAAAGGTGTGGCCTTATTGAAGGAGGTGTGCCACTGGGGTGGGCTTTGGGGTTTCACAAGCCCACACCATTTCCAGTTAGCTCCCTCCCCCTCTCTCTCTGCCTCATGCTTGTGGATAAGATGTAAGGGCTCAGATATTGCTCTAGCGCCATGCCTGCCTGCCTGTTCCCACACTTCTCACCATGATGGTCATGGACTCATTCTCTGAAACTGCAACCCTCATTAAACACTTTCTTCTGTAATTTTCCTTGGCCATGGTGTTTTGTCATGGCAATAGAAAAGTTAACTGAGGGATGCTGGTGACAAGCACGAAAGACTTGGTTTTATTATGGGCATGTACTTCACTCATACTATAGGACACATTCTACGGTAAAGCTGCTCTACAACTTCTCTGCTTTTGAAACTGGTCTTCAGGCCCGGTTACATTTCCTTCCACTGAACAGCACAATGACAACAGGTCAAGATTAATGAGTATCTGGCTTTGAGATTCATAATTGGTGTATTCATGCTGTAATTGGCAGATACACACAGAGCCATCACAGTAAGTGCTGGGGGAACAAATAAAAATGCAAACAGTCGCAGACACCAAAATGAGAGGCATGACTTCAAAGGGAAGGGAAACAAACAGATGAATAAAAAGACGATGACTTGCCGGGCGGTGGTGGCGCACGCCTTTAATCCCAGCACTCGGGAGGCAGAGGCAGGCGGATCTCTGTGAGTTCGAGGCCAGCCTGGTCTCCCAAGTGAGTTCCAGGAAAGGTGCAAAGCTACACAGAGAAATCCTGTCTCGAAAAACAAAAAACAAAAAAAAGACCATGACGGCTCCCCATTTGTGGTTACATAAGGGGTCACGGGAGTTTAACCAACAGTCGCAAAGATCAGGGAAGGTGAAATGTTAACACCCGATTGCCTGATCTTATCTAACCACTCACTGATTTCCTTCCCCTGGCAACTCTTTTGTACCTCAGTCATGCTACCTATAGCTACAGAGCTGAGTCTCCTAATAGCTGTGCCTTTTGTACTTTGTTAATAAAATGTTAACATTGAAAGACTCAATGCATAGGTCAGTTGATAGATCATTTGTGTAGCAGGGCAACGTCCCTGGATCAGTCCTCAACACCACATAACCCAAGAGTGGGGACACATGCCTGTGATCCCAGCATGCAGGAAGTAGAAATACGAGGATCAGAAGGTCATTGTCATCTTCGGTTATGTGGCAAGTTTAGGTCAGTCATGGCTACAAGTGTCACTGTCTCAGAGAGAGAGAGAGAGAGAGAGAGAGAGAGAGAGAGAGAGAGAGAGAGAGAGA
>CABHPP010146604.1:0-24604 GCA_902168425.1 Peromyscus attwateri | reverse complement strand
AGAGAGAGAGAGAGAGAGAGAGAGAGAGAGAGAGAGAGAGAGAGAGAAATCTTAAACTTTGAACAGACATTTCCAGAAAGAAGGCACATGGAGAGACTGTATGAAAAAAAAATTCAGTGCAACTAATCATGAAAAATGCAAATCAAATCTGCATGATATCTAATCTCCAATTTGTCAGGATGTCCCACATAAAAAGGAAAACATGAATGTCAGCAGTGTTAGCAGTGTCGATATCTGGCCTGGTTGTCTCCAGGTTCTTGGGGTCTTTCTTACTCAAGGAACCGGAAATGATGCCCAAGGAGCAAAGCAGCAAGAAACCACCCCAAGAGCAAAGCCAAAGCACACCTTCTGAACACGCTGCCAAGATATTCAGTGGTCACCTGAGTGAGAACACACTCAAGGGCTCAGTTATTGCTCAGGGCTTCCCTTTGGAGAGTTTAGGAGAAGAAAGGTCTGATAATTAAAGGGGATAATTTGCACACTTCTAGATATTTGCATTGTTTTGGCTTGGTTTGTTGATTTTGAGTCCGGGTCTTTCTGTGCAGCCCTGACTGCCCTGGTATTTGATATGCAGACCAGGCTGGCTAGAACGACCGAGATCTGTCTGCCTCTGCCTCTGCCTCTGCCTCCCCAGTGGTCCCATTAAAGGTATAAGCCACCATGTCCAGTTGCTCCTCTATTTGGATGGACAATTTGACTTACGTAACCTTTTCTCTAATGTGCATGTCCCTTCCTAAGATATAACTAATTTTAATCAAAAATATACCCAATCGTGCATAGGTGTAAGATGGTAATAGGAATTTTGCCATAAAACTGCACTCAAAGGACACATTTTACCTTTTTTCAGATGTACCAAAAACCAGCCATGACCGGATTGGCCACCTATTATATCTACCTAGATATTTTCTGGGATATATTTAAATAGAATGTTACCCAAAATATGGAAGTTATTATGGTTGCTGGGGGAGTAAAATTGGATTCCATTGTTCGAAGTATGATGTATATGTTCCTTGATGCGGGTGGGGGTCCCAAGTTGTTAGGTGCATTGTTAGGAGAGGGGCCTAAACCAAATGGAGCCCCAGGTTGCTAAGCTATTTCTTACTTGTACATGCCTCAGCATAAATGTAGGGAATTTGGAACCTTTCATACCATCCTTAAGAATGCAAAATGTCATAGCTACTTTGGAAGCAACATGGATATTCATAAAAACTAAAAATATAACTATCAGATGGTATAACAATATAATTTCTGGGTATTTATACAAAGAAGTTGAAATCAAGATCCCAAAGAGCTATTAGTATGCTGGTGTTTTTTGCAGAACTGTAGTAGAGATATGTAAACAACCTAAATGTCCACTAACCAAATGAGGACTTTTTAAATGTGGCATATGTATACAAGAGGATAATAGTTGGCTTAAAAAAATTAATATTTAACAGTGTACAACAGAACCCATTAAAGCAGTGGTTCTCATTCTGTGGATTGCGACCCTTTTGAGAGTCCAACAACCCTTTCACAGGGGTCGCATAAGATCATTGGAAAACACAGATATTTGCATTACAATTCATAACAGTAGCAAAATTACAGTTATGAAGTAGAAAATAATTTTATGGTTATGGGTCACCACAACATGAGGAACTGTATTAAAGGATTAAAGCATTAGAAAGACTGAGAACCACTGCATTAGAGGCTGTAGAGATGGCTCGGTGGTTAAAAGCACTTGCTGTTTTGTTCCTGATGACTCAGGTTCGATTCCCAGGACCCACGTGGCAACTTGGAGCTGCCCATTGAGTTCTTTGACCTCTCATTTACTGTGACAAACATACGCAAGCTAAGCGAATGCTATTTGGCAACGAGACTGACCCTAAACATTCTCTTTCTTTCTTCTTTGCCGTTGCTTTCTTTTTTTTTTTTAAGCAAAGATCATAAGCTTTGTCCTTCATTAAATCAGTCTTTAAATCAGTCACATTCATTCATAACCAACAAGCCAGGGTAAACACAGTGAGAACGGACTCACAGGAAACTGCAAACGCTGTTTTACCTGATTAGATACTGTCTTAATCTCTGCTTTCCAAGGTTCTGATTCAGTAGCCACTGCGTGATTCTGATCGTCTCTGGCCACACAGAAAACCCCTACTTGATTGCATATTACACATATTTCCCATGACTCTTCAAAGCTATGGAGAAAAAAATGCATCCTCCCCAAATGTCCTATGAGTTGGAAAACTGTACCAACTCCCAGGTAAAAAGAATTTCAGCTGTGTCTTCTGGCCTAATTCTTTTTCCTATCCCCAAGAAAATCAATTCATCAGTGTTACAAATATTCACTGAATGGCTCCTACCCTGGGAGTCTAGGTGTCAAGTTAAGGGCCCTTAAGTTAGTTCATTCCCTAAACCCCTGTGGGTCACGTGCTGCTTTGAAGAGACACATGTGAGAACAGTGAAATTGAAGCACAAGCTTGGTAGGTACTGTTCCAGGTCGAGTGCAGAAAACAGACAGAGCGCAGAGTAACTAATTGCTTGGGGAGTTCAGGAAAAGTCAGTGACTTTAGGCCGGCTGTTAAGTTTACAGGTTTCATCGAATCAGGCAGCAAAGAGTAGTCCTTCGGTGAGCACCTAACCGGCCTTCTGTCTTACCAATAGAATGGTCAGAAATTCAGTATGGCAGAGGAGTAAGCAGTGGGACTCTGGGAGAAGAGGCCATCACTTCAAACCCCAATCGGTGGGTCTGACCAGGAGATCAAGTGAGAACTTTATTTGGCAAGAAGCAGAACGGAATAAGGCTACAGAGCAAAGGGAAAGAGGTGGGGTGATTACATCTGGTCAGAATACCACCCCAGGCCAACTCTTCAGAGTCAGGGTTGTTTAAACATCCAGAAAATTACACCCAGATGTTTTGACATGAAGACCTTACTTCTCGTGAAGTCAATTAGATGCATGTGTGGCTAAAACACAGACGTCTACTCTCTGCCTGATTAGTATGTGCTCTGAGGGGATGTGCTGTTCAACCCTCTGGTTTCTCTCCAGTGTAATTGTCATGTATGTGTCTGGAGCTGATTCACGCTTGCTTGCTTTTTAATAATTAGTCAGGTGGTGGTAATAAACACCGGGTAGAGAAATGAAAACCTGGGCTGAGCTCCACATAATGACTCTTTGGATAATGAAAATGAATAACACAGTAGTAGTCCAAGCACAGCCTACCTTGACCTCGTGTACCGAAGTGGAGGGTGAAGACAGGTATCCCTGCTGTGACTCCCACTGAGTGGGAGGTGGGGCACAGAAGAGATGCAGTGTGTCTATGATGGTTTCAGGTCCCTGGAGAAAGACTGAGTAATCATCAATGGAGCAAATAGAACCTCTCTCAACATCTCTCAGCATCCCCTCTCATCTGCGTTGCTTTCCCCACACCTGGACAGACCTCTTCCCTCCAAGAGCTTTCCTATAGTCTCATTTTGCCAACTTCTCCACTGGAGAACTTCCAAGACCTGTCAATCCAGGAGGATCCTCTGGGTACTGTCTTAATCTTCCATGTCCAGGAAAGGATGTTAACAATGTACTACAAGCAATTCTACAAATGGCACAGAAAGTTCTGGAATTGAAGTTTAGACTATTCTATTAGATAAATAAACTCACTCAATTGAGACCTTGGCTGAAGCAAAGAGAACACAATTAATAATGTTAGAGGAAATTCATTAACATCAGCGGTACTCTTGAAATTAACTTTTAAAAACAACTACATCTGTTCTTCCTCCTTGCTTTGTATTATATTGCATTTACCACTTAAACCTTCATGCATAACATACTCCTGTATACATTGTATCAGTCCGTAAAAGTATAAAAGACTTAGCATTAAACTTAATGTCTTTATTGAGGTTAGAAGATAAATATAATCTGTCCAAAGCTAGACTCTATTTGTCCATCTTCTCTGTATGAATAATGGCTGGCTCCCAGCTTTCCATTTGCTCTGGTTTGGAACCACAACATTTTCTCTTTGTATGTCACATTTAATCCACTAGCAAATACAGTTGGAATCCTCCATTCTCTGACAAGTCCTGGGTCTCATCATTACTCATCACCTTCACTAGGACTTGTCTTCCAATGGAGGAGGTGGAGATAGGACAATCAGAAGGTTAAGGTCATCCTTGGCTACATAGAAAATTAAAGCTAGCCTGGGCTACATACAAGACTGTCTCAACTCTTTCTCTCCATTAATCAGAGTAGCTATGGGCATACTCTATAGGCTTTTCACATTCCGAATACAAAGTGATTTTTTTAAAAATTACAAGCAGTTCTTACTGTGCACTAGCCACCAAATTAAGTATTGACAAGTACTGACTTGTTTTAGCTTTACAACACCATAAACTCAACATGAAGACATTGTCTCCAAATCTCCAAATGATAAGACAGAAGCCAGGAGAGGCAACGTCTTGCCTAAGTTCCAAGATCTTCCATCTATTTTGTCCTTGAGAGCTGGTTGGTTGCCTCTTTCTCTAGTGTTAACTCTCACCAATGTCCTTCCAATAATTTATAATTAAAAATGAAAACATGAAGCTGGGATCTTGCAGGCCACAAGAATATATTATAGAGATTCAGCTGGATATTAAAACTATACCTAGAAATTTCAAGGCATTTTTTTCTAGAGGAAGCCATCTATCACGGAATATTTGGTGTTATTCAGTTTTTAATATTTCAGCTGTCTTCTGCTATGAAATTCTTGTGGGCTTATATAATACTAGACCATTTGGCAAACAGTTCAGCTTCTCAGACCTGTTGAACTTCTAGGTAACTAACTCCCCCACTGAGCCTAGGAGACAAGCAGGGTGTAGATGCATAGCTTTGCTTCTTGTGCAAATGAAGCTCAGACCATCCCTTGCCTTCAGGCCTAGTGGCTTTCCAGAGCAACTGACTGAATACAATAGGACTTTTTGCATAACCAGGTGCAGTAAAGACTGGAGCAGAATTCCAGAGGGGCAGAGAGTCTTGTGGCAAAGAGACAAAGGAAAAAGACAGTTTTTCTGTAGATGATACAGAGAGTTATGTGGCCAGAGAGAAGAGAGAAAGGCAGAGTTTCTGTGGATGGTAAGGCAGAATGGCTCAGGCTGAGAAGTGAGGAGCAAGGAAAAGTTTCTTATAGATTGTAGATGAATCCAATCAGGAGAAGAGGAAGAAAAGATGGAGGACAAAGGAACAGAGGAAGATGAGATCAAAGCATAAGGGCTCAGTTATTACTAGGGCTATGAGGGGACAGAAAAAGTAGGTACAGAGAGGAACTGAGAGTCAGGACAGAACTGAAGTTGTATAGATAGAGTTTTGTCATAGAGGAATAAAGTAAATGGACAAAGAGCTTGGTTTCCCTGCCATTGGTAGCATCTCTCCTGGGCACCTGGGAAGGAAATTAAGAGGCTGGACCTCAAAATTTCTTAGTCTATGGTGTAGCTCAGTTGGTAGAGTGAATGCTTAGAATGGCTGAGGTGCTGGGTTCCATCCTCAGGATAAGACTAACTATGCATGGCAGTGAACACATACATCCTCAGCATACAGGAGGAGGCGATAGGAGAATCAGAAGGTTGAGGTCATCCTTGGCTACACAAAAAATCTAAAGCTAGCCTGGGACTAAGGCTAGCCCAAATTTTGTCATTTGGAGAATTGGAGATGATGTTAATGACGGAGTTTATGGTGTTGTTGTAAAGATAAAACAAGTCAGTGGTTGTGAGCTCTTTTTTTTCTCCAGTTATCCCTCAAATGTCCTTTATTGAAGCTATTTTTATAACATAATTCTTTATTGATTCTTTGTGAATTTCATGCCATGCACCCCAATCCCACTCACTTCCCAGTCCCTCCAATAACACGCCCCTTACCCCTGCAGCATCTCCCCCCAAAAGAACCTCCCCCAAATTAATTAAAAACAAAACAAAACAACAAAAAAATTCACCTTGATCCTCCATCTTGCCAACACCTCTTCATTCATCCTGGTGGCATTGGCGGTACTGTGGTGTGTCACACAGTAGACCCTTTTGTCCAATCAGCTCTACCCTCAAAATGTTCATTATATTCATACCTACATTACATTCATTGGTCTGGTTCTTGGCCACTGGCACACACACCATCATCACTGGAGCTTTACTGACACTCCTCTCTAATATCCTGCTGTTGACCAGAGACATGGAGATCCTGTGGTGACCGGTCTACAGGACCAGTCCCTTCACGCACTCTAGCAGGTCATGCATGGGGTAGATGTTAGGGTGAGCTAATCCAAGGCCCAGGATGTGGGCCTGGGTGGTAGCTGAGTTTGTCAATCCAGGTCACCTTCCCCTCAGGTGAGGGGCAGAGTCAGCTTTCCTAGGCCCACACCACCAGGGTCCAGCTCTCTCATGCCCACAGTGAGGGGTGAAGTCATCTCTCCTGAGTGCGGGGACCAGCTCTCCCATGGGGGCAGGGCCAGCTCTCCTGCTGCAGTGAACAAACAGGGGTAGGGTTAGCTATCCCAGGCCCAGCAAGGGGCTGGGCCAGCTTAGTACAGTCCTTGGATTTCAACACACATGGTTCCTTTGACCCGCTGTGGTAACATGGGCTGTGGACATCATCATAGACACCAGCTGCAGGAACAGCATGGACCCAGATGTGGCCCTCCCCAGCAGCTCAGGCCCAGATATCACCATAACCCCGGTGGCAGCACAGGTCACCCAGATAAGTATGGCCCTGGTTGCATAAAGGCCCTCAGACACCAACGTAGTCCCTGGTGGCAGCCCAGATCCCTGGTATCAGCAGGGCCTTTGATGGTTATCATGAGCCATGGACATCAACACAGACCCTGGCTGTGGTAGGACCATTGTTGGTTTTTGCAGCACTCTTACCCTGCAAGGAAAAGACACAAAACCTGACCGAATCCACTAACAAGAGTTTTAATAAGATAAGGGAGAGGGACAGATGTGCCCAGGCCTGCAGAAAGACATGTGTGTAAAGAAGGGAGCCTGGGAATCATGGCTCCAGCTTATAAAGGCTGGGCCGCGCCTGTGCACACAGGCCCATGTGACTATTCTGGGTATGCACACAGATCACATGGTTGCATTGCACACTTTATGCAACTGCATAAAGCCACGGTCCTGGGTCACACAAGACGTTTGACCCAAAAATGACTAGGTGGAAGTGACTAGGTCCCGCCGGGCATGCACGACCATGCCCAACCACGGGGGCGTGTTATGAATTCATATCAACCATGACTGGCGAACCCTTAGTTCAGTGACTAATACATAGTAAGAACTGCTTGTAGTTGAAAAACACTGTCTCAACAACAACAACACATACACACACAATGTTTTAAAACAACAACACGGTGCACACACAATCTTTTAAAACAGAACAAGAAAATTATATTTTCATTCAAAAAAATATAACCTAGTCTCACTGAGCAATGTGTGCCCCTCCTCCATATTGCTTTCCCTTGAGGATGGGTGTTTAGTTAAATAGCATGAAAATTTTAAGTGGTGTGTGTGTGTGTATGTGTGTGTATATGAGGGGGGAGAGAGAGAGAGAGAGAGACAGGGAGGGAGGGAGGGAGGGGGGAGGGAGGGAGCGGCCACTGTGGCCAGAAGAGACCAACGGACACCCAAATCTGGAGCTCTAGGTAGCTCTAACTGTGAGCCTCCTAATAGTACTGGGAATAGAATGTGGGTCCTCTGTAAGAGCACCACTCTTAACAACTGAACCATCTCTTGAACCCCAGGCCGTCAATTTTTGAGGGTGCTTTTCACCTGCCTTCTGACTTTGATAAATTTGGAGCTCATTTATCTCTCTCATGTTCAGAACTTACCATGAAACCCATTGGGAGCACCTCCTTCGATCACAGTGGGAATACTGTGGGAGGTTTAGATCTGGTGTGTGTGTGTGTGTGTGTGTGAGAGAGAGAGAGAGAGAGAGAGAGAGAGAGAGAGAGAGAGAGAGAGAGAGCGCTTAACCAGTGCAAGAAGTTTATATTTCCAGACTTCTAGGCCAGACTTCCTTGAATCTGGGGCACCAAGCGATTAATTACAAAATTCATGACACCTGGGCAGGTTCACATCGACACTTCTTCCTGTTAAGAGAACCTGTTCTTAGATGTTTTCCTTAAAGTCAAACTTTAATAAAAACTGAACCCTAATCTTGACAACAATGCCCTAAACTCTCTATGATTAATATGAAATCTCATGGAAAATAACCCCGCTCCAAATTTTTCCAGAAATCCAACTTTTGATAAATTTTCATAATATTCTGAAAATGAACTTAGGGTATCAGGTAAGCCATTACACAAGCTGATAAAGATACAAAGAAAAAGAATCTTCTCCCCATTTTCCTTTCCTACTGTTCTTCACCCTCCTGCCTTCTCTTCACCTCTCCCTCTCTCCTCCCTTTCAAGGGGCCAAAAGGAGGAGCTCTGTATAATTCCAAAGAGTTTTTTCTAGTTCTTTAAAGTGCTCCAAAGATAACATTGAAGAAAAAGGCTAGAGCTGTCGATTCATTAAATGAATGTGGCCTGTGATTCCCTCTCATAAGAAAAAAATATTAGCATGGCCTTTGGTGTCAATTCCTTTAAAACTGCTTTAGCATAGGTTGACGTAAGGCCAAATTTGCCAACTGCTAATGAAACCAGCAGTAAAAATGAAACCCTCATGGAATCATCTATTCTAAACCTAATCCAAATGCTTTTAATTATCAAGTACACTTTTTAAAAAAGTTAACTCTTTGCTGTCAAGAAGGCTAGAAGGTGATTTATACCAGAAATCACTAGAAAGATACCGGAACGGTTCAGATTTTATTATGTCCAAGATAGAATAGCCAGAGGACTTAGATGGAATCAAAATGAATGTTGTCATTAACAGAAAAACAGCTAGCACATTTTCAACTCTTATGTCCATTCCAGTTTGTCCCTTATTCCATCCACAGGGAAAAAAGGAATGAACATCCATAAGCTGGAAAGAATAAAAAGGAAAAAACAAAATGACGGATGGGGTGGGAGGAGATGGATGATAAGCTTTAGCGATCACTTCATTGCTTCATTTACTTACCCAGGGGTTTCTATTATGTGTGCTGGGAAAAATTGATGAGCATTTTAATGATAGCGTGTAGTAGAAACACTGCAGACATTTAAAAAGGCATGAGATGTGCTATGAAATGGGAAGCAGAAAAAAAAATGGAAAGTCATTTGGAGGTCAAATTGTGCCTATCTGAAGGAAGAGCCACTGGAATGGGAAAAAATGAGTCAACAGAAGCTGCCGAAGAGAACGCTGTGGACTGTCAGAAGGTAGAGATGTTCCATAGGCTGGGGCCAGAGTGAGAAGCTGAAGGGCACCCCATATGGGGCAGCCACGGGGCTAAGGGACACAGTACGACAGAGGCAGATGGTTGCTCAACAAGTTTTAGGCTTACTATTGCAGCAAATGTATCCATCAAAGGCATTTCAGCTTTAACAACAGCCTGAGACACAGTGGAGTTTCTTTGGATTTGCAGTTGCCAAAGAGTGATTTTGTTGTATACCAGAGTCTAGATTTAAGAAAGACAGTAAGTCATTCACACACAAATAGAGTGTATACATCTTTTGGTGCTGAACACTATTCTTGCACTCTAAGCAAAGGTCACACTCATACCAATGAGCCATTTCCAGCTTCTTTTTCTAGACACTAAAGATGTAGCACTAAACAATAATAAACTGTAAGAAGGTCAAGGTAATAGTCTAAATCAGAAGTAAACATAGATCAGCTAGGATGCTAACCATAAGGGACAGAGCAGACAGACTGATTTTTAAGTGACCCTGAATAAGAGAGCGGGTCAGGAAGGGACAGGCAAGATGGAGCAAAATGAGTGTCAAATCTCTGTCTTGAACTATTTATGGTTCTGCATTTTTTTAAAGAAACATGAGGGATGAACAGGTGTGTGAGAGATGTCAATGAGATCTGCTTTGCTTCCCAAATAGTTCCAGGTGACTTGAAACATTCACGTGGAGACAGAAAACAAACAAACAAAAAAAAAATGTTTACAAATGGCTGTGACTTGGCCAGGGCCAGACATGGGTTTGCTTACTCAGCAAAACTATGAAATTAGGTGCATTTTGAACGAGAGCAGTGTAAAAAGTGAAAAAAAAAAAAAAGAACCTCGAGGACTTTTAAAGTTTATGGCCATTTAAAGGGCTCAGAGAGCTGGTAGCTACTTAGAGCTGCCCAGAGGAAGTGAAAAGAAATAATGAGAGAGGCTGGAAAGAGTGGAGCCCTGAGGAAGAAGTGTGGTTAACAACGGCAAGCGTTTCCATAAGGTCAAGCGAGGTAATGACTGAAAACCATCTGTTGTGTTCACCATGAGTGAAGGTCCTTGGCAGCCTTGGTGAAGGCAGCTTTAATACAATGATGGAGGTTGAGCCACATTATGGTGGGTGGAGGAATAAGACACTAAGAAAATGAGAATTAGTGCGGATAAAATCGCTAGAGTTTAAAAGGAGTAGAAAACTGGACCACCAAGAAATAATTTGGTCCGGGTGAAAAAAAAATTGTGGGTTGTCAGCACATTGGAGAGAGGTGAGCCCCAGCCTACTTTGAAGTCAACCTTATCCTAGCAAGTTAGTGAGTTGTACTGACTTGCCTCCCTAGTCCCTACTCCATCTGGTGACTTTCCTTGTTGTGATTTTTGAAGGAGAGGAATTTGGCTGAGATACAGCCTATGTGGAGAAATTGCAGCCTCTGGAATTAGGAGGAATTTCACAACAGGATGAGCTCTGGGAAACGAGTAAGATGTACGAATCGCACTATTAGAAGAGATACCCACTCCCTTGTAGTGGGACAGAGGAGGAAAGTATATTAAAGTGTAGGAGAGCTATGAAATTGGTAGCAGAAGTTGAGGAGGTTCCCGTCTGGTGATTTTTATAGTCCCTATTAAAGAGGAGTTGGAGCATCAGCTTCATGGAACATTGAGATACACAACTTTTAGAAGCTTGGGGACAGTGTGACAACTTGAAATGGAAGAATGAACTAATGGAAGATTTCTGGGTGATATTGTGCCCTCCGATAGCAATGATGTTCACACCCACATCGTTGTCCCAGTCTGTACAAAAATATGGCTTTTTGCCGAGACCAATAGATCAGATATAAGAGTGTAAGAATGTCAGATGGATTCATCTAGGGCTTGTAGGATCCTGGGTTTATGAAGCGAACTTAGGGATATGAGGTTGGCATGCTAGAAAGTATAGTTCCAATGATAGAATATTGCATATACACTTGATAAGAATGAGAGATAGTAAGAAGTAGCAGAATTGGGGAATGCAGAACCTGATGTGATAGAATCCAACATATCCTGAGAAAAATTGAGCCAGAAGCTCAAAGGATAACTCTGGGTTAGTATTTCAGAACAGTTTTGACTCTAGACTTCGGTTGTTCATGGCTGAAACTGTCAGGAAGGAGCTCTGCAAAGAAATGGAGTCCACGTGTGGAGCATGGTCTGGGGACAGTGACAGGCCCTCAGGATGATGGCTGGGCATTGGAAGCAGAGGTACGTGGTAATCAGGATTGATTGGTTTATTTTTGTTTTGGTTTGGTTGGTTGATTGGTTTTGTTTTTTTTTGAGACAGGCTTTCTCTATGTAGCCTCAGCTGTCCTAAAACTTGCTCTGTAGACCAGGCTGGCCTGGAACTCTCAGAGGTCTGCCTTCAGCAGCCTCCCAACTGCTGGGATTAAAGGCATGTGCCACCACCACCCAACAGTCATCAGGACTGAAGACTAACTGAAACGATTGTGTGGTCAATAGGTAACTGCAAAGAAGAAAAGTTAGTAACAGAAGCAAGGCTCCTGAGTCCTGTCTTGGTTTGAATGAGAAATACCCCCTGAAGACTCATGCTTTGAATGCTAGGCCCCCCATCTTGGGGTGCTTCTCTGAAGACTGTGCTGACATTATGTGGGGAACTTCCTGGGAAAAGTAAGTCATTAGGGATGGACCTTGAAGTTCATACCTGCTGCCGGTTCTGGCCTGCAGTTTTCTCTCCCACTTTGCATGCTGTGAAGAACCACTGCCTCAGGTTCCAACCATCGTGGGTTGAGACTCTCCCACCACCTGTCATGAAAGATTGAAAATCCTCTGGAACCGTGATCCCAAATCAACCTTGTTTCCCATGTTGTTTCTGGAAGGTGCTTGAGTCACCAGTCACCAATTCACGTCTGTAAAGAGAAGCTGGGTACAAAATAATGATCTGGAAGCCTTAGGAAATGAAGATTATGCCACACAATCTTGGAGCCTAACAGAAGTATTAAAGTGTGACAGGGGAGAAATGTTGCTCAGGGGTGACCTGGGAGGGTGGCACAACCAGAAGAAGTGGGGAGCTTTAAGGAAATAGCGAGAAAAGATAGGGGAGCATGTTATCAATTGAGTGAGAATTGTGAATGTCAAATGAATGGAAATAATAGGGTTACATCAGGGGAGACATAACGGGGAATTATACAAGAGGCAATATGTGAAAATAGCTCTAAGCTAGCTAAGACAGGAGGTATGGAGATATCAGTTACTTCGTGACATTATAATCACATTTCTTTATGAATTTTGATCAACATTTATCAAAAGACAGGAAAAGATAACTGATATCTGGTTACTAAAAACATATCTATACTTGTCATGTACAAAAGAGAGAAGCTCATACTTGAATTAAGCCTACGAAACTTTTTGTCTGTCTCTCTGTGTGTTTAGACAGATTGGTCCTGAGCTTGCAAACCTCCCACTTCAGTTTCTCTAGTGCTGGGACTGCAGACATGCACCATCAAGCCTGGCTTTGCGTGGAAGAATGATTTGTGAGGTGTGAAGTTTTTCCTTGGGTTTTCACCTTCTTAGTAACAAAGACAAAGAATGGGTATTAGAAGAGGACTCTGCTTCCATAAGAAACACATGTTCCTTGGGGAAGGTTTTCCCTTCCCAAGACAGAGTGGCAGTGATGGATCTCATTGGTGAACTGGACAGAAGTCTGGGGATACAGGGCTTAGCACCTACCCTATTTCCCCCTCTTTGGGTTTTCCCTGCTCCCAGCATGAACCCAACAGCTGCTCTCTAATAAAGAGACAGTACTGTGTTGGTTGCTCATGGACACTGAGGTGATAGACTGCTAGCAGTGAATGAGTGCCTAAAACTTTCTAATACAAGGGTGAAGTGTTGAGGAGTAGTCTACAGAGAACACAATTGAAAAGATACTTTCTTGGTAGTAAAATTAATAATTTCCTGTCTCCACCCATCTGTCTCCTATGTTTCTGTTCTCAGATGACTTCAAACCCAGGAAGAAAACTCTTGAGTATGTATTATTGTCCTTACTGCTGCACATACAAGTTAGCACATTGGTGGGGTGACTTAAAACAATACCACTGTATCAACCTACTGTTTCGTACATCATGGTCCACAGATATCAAAGGTGGATATCACAAGGAGTCATTCTCCTTCCTCCCAAAGTCAAAAGACTGTCTGTCATCCCACCTGAAGATGTGGGGCTTCCCACCTTGGTAGGTATTTGAAGAAAGGCTGGAAGCAGTCATAGCTACACAACCTGATTCTTCTGGGACCTTGTTTCTAAAGACCTTCAATATTGTATATAGGCTTTGCTGAATAATTTAGAAGACTTAAAGAGAGAGAGAGAGAATACTTAAAGAAAAACGCAGAGAAAGGATTCCCTCCAGACTAACTGGAGGCTTTCAGAGCTTAGAAGACAGGAGAGTCTCACTTTCTATTCACTTCTGAATGAGGACACAATGATCCGCCATGCCCAAAGAGGCAGAATCCTAACCAGAGCTCCCAGACCTGGAACTCATTCCCCAACCCCCAAGGGAAATGAATGAAACAAAAACATCAGTTCTCAGAGTATTGCTGTAACCTGGACAATATTCACAGTGCCTAGGATAGATGGTCCAGACTTCAAAAGCTCTTCTGCCATTTCCTGACTCAGCCTTCAAAAGCTTCTTTAAAACGAGTGCTTTATCCCCTTCTTTTCATGTCAGAAAGGATTCTTCCCATCTGTCAACTGTCCTCCTCTGCGTCTCTTCCTCCTTCTTTAACTTTCTCTTACAATTTTTCCAAACCAGATAATTTCTTGGAGAGCATATTAAAGTATCTGAATTTCTGATAATAAATCATTCATTTTCAGCAAATGGAACAGTTCCATCCTTGTTCAGTTTCTCTAGCCAACTGAGACAGGAGGTGCCAGCTGGCTGATTTTTAATGGTGGATATAATGTGTAGGCACAAAGATGAAGTTGGTAGAGATGAAAATGTGTGTGCGTGTTTTAATTTACATTAAAATCTTACTGAAGGTATTATTTTGGAGTATTTGCTGACATAAGACAAATTTAAATTTCTTATAAGGAAGTTGCAGAAAAGCATAGCCCTCCCTTCCCAGCATTGCCAAGAATTCTGGCATGCCCATTAATCTGTTCTTGTGAGAATTAGAAAAGTCCAGAGAGAATCCTCTTTTGGAGGACAGCTGAGATAAACAGCAATATGAAGCAAGATGGTTGGAGCGGTGGGAGGTCAGGCCTTAGAGTTCAGCAGAGCTATTGAGAACTTCAAAATGGAGGAAGATGATGCTTTGTTCTCTTCATCTAACCTAATGATTAGATGTGGTCTAATTAGTATGGTCAATAGTTCAATGAGATGAGGAGGAACTCTGATGAACCTGTGAAGGGTCTCTCTCCACTCTCCTTCACCTCAATTTGGGCTCCGCTTAGCATTTGTGCAATCCCTGAATGAGGATTCTCTTTGCTAGGCTTCTGGTTACAAGAATCTACGTACATAGTTTAGATTCCACCCCCCCCTTGAGTACTATCTGTTTGACTTTGATTCTTGAAGATAATCCCATAGTTATTGTCTGTTGAAACAACAGTTATTTATCACATATGTCCTTATCTGCACCTACCTAACCTCCTGCGTACCTCTTCCAATCAGCACTGTACGGCATCTCATAGAGGGAACAGTCTTTTGCACAAGGGCTTAGGGAAGAATAGTTTCTAATACCCCACCCCCCATTCTCTCCCGTAGAAACTCATAGACTCTACAGTCAGATGGTTGGATGCTTGCTCCAAACCAAGAAATCCTGAGCAACCACAGCAAAGGCAGGAAGGAAGGTGGTTAAGAGTCAAGTTAATCAGAAACGATGGAGGAGGAGGAGCAGCACTTAAAGCAAGTGTTTTACAGCAGAATCCTGGCTCAGCATCTTGGCTCCTGTACCTTCAGGGCCCCCTTGGTTTCTCTTTGCCCATCTGCTGCCAGTTCAGGGACTCCCTCGCAATACCCTATTAGCAAGGAAATGGATTGCTGAAAATGATTTGTTTAAATCAAGAAGCTGGCTGCTACATAGTCTGTAAGGCTTTTTAGCCTATCAGTTTAAATATTTAAGGAATGACACTGAATAGTCTCCCCTATTCCAGGAAAAGAATTAACGTTGGAATGGGGATGGAGGCAGAAAGATGAGTGCGGCTCAGCTTTTGGTCCTTGCGATCATTCTGAGAACAATCTATTCTCCCATAAATGAGGTAGAGTGGGTGGACTGAGGAGATATAGAATTAGGATGTTTCCCAGCACTGCCCTGCATCAGTGACATCATCATTCCTGAGGAAATATCCAGAATTCCCAGAACACCCAACTGGGATATTCTAAAAAAAAAAAAAAAAAATCCCAATGCAAAAATATATTCTGTCTCTAACAGTAATTATTTGTAGTATCCTAAGTCATCATATGTAACTAACACTGTATTACAGAATTCATAAAAGTGGATGTGCTAAGAAGTAAATAAAATTAACAGAGTAAAACTCCAAAATGAACCCTGAAAGATACTACTATAAGGAGCTGATATTGGACTCGGAATTCTTTGGGGGTTTCAAGCTTATTCTAGCCAGCACAGTTCATCTTTCTGTTCTTTCTCACTGATATGAAAGTCTGATTTTACTAATGGAAACTCTAATTTCATTCCAAAACCTGACAAAATACAGTGATACGTAAGATGTAAGCCAACAGAGAGCTACAAAGAAGCCAGATTTAAAAAAAAAAAAAATTCTCTTGAAGCACTCCAAAACACACTTCCTGTATGTATTTAAGAAAGTCATTCACCAAATTAAATATAACAGTTATAGGTCTCCTTTTCTTTATTTTCTTCCTTCCTCCCTCTATTTATTTATTTGTTATGTTGGGATGGGGGTGAGGCAGGCTCTGACTATGTAACCCAAGCTCCTTGCAAAGTCATGGAGGTCCTCCTGCCTCACACACACACACCCCAACCTGGGATTACAGTTATACCCTGGTAGAGGCTTTCAATTAGACTCTTAGAATCAACAACAAAATGGGAATTGAAACAGCACACCCAACAAGGTAAAGGTGTTGATTGATTAGCTCCAAAAATACTACGTGAAAGCTGAACATCTGTTCCCAAGTGCAAACGCAGGAAGTAAACACATAAACGACTGCCAGCACTGGGATATTTGACAAGGTAAATCAGAACAGGGGCTGCTCAGTCACCACATTCAGAGGCCTGTAACTAAAGAACCCCAGGAACAACAGCTCGCATCATTTAGGCACAGAATATTTAGTCCTATCCAAAATTGACAAGTATACAGACATCTTCAAGCCCCGTGGCAAATGTGACAGAAATTATATCAGAGTGATGTAGCCAATGTCTGTAATAAATGAAATCTAAATGAAGGAAGATCCTAACAAGCCAATCCTGAGGAGCCCTGAGGTATGAATTCATATTCTTTGACATCAGCAATGACTCAAGCGAGCAGCACTTGATTTCATCCTTAGTGTTTTCCCTGTATGGTGTTCCCTCTGCCATCCCAAATGGAGGGGAAGTGCAATGTTGACATTCTTATAAAATGTTTTGCACCCTGCTGAATCTGTGTTTGCATTAGCATGTGACTGATACACGAAGGTACAAGCAATTATTTAAGCCAATATCTGTTGACAGCACTCGGCAAACAGCGTAGACACACAGTACCTGCTGTCAAAGGAAAATGCATGGCCTACTTCCTTCTCTCCAGGCCATCTCTCTGGTGTTTATGTGAAAAATAAATGAGGACATCCATGGCAGTACAATTGCTTCATGCTTAGAGGTTCAGTGTACACTACGGAGGCTCAGTCACCAAATGGACCATCTCCCCCACGTAGTCCCATTCGCTCATCTTTTGGCCCCATGTTCACCCTCGATTTTTCTCTGCTTCCGAGTCTAGCTGCAAAAAGAACAGAAAAGTTGCATGAAGAGAACCTGGTCCTTGGCTTCAAAGGGCACTGTGCTCCTGTCTCATGGGTTTCCTGGCAGCCTCCAGCGTTGGAGCTGCAAATTTTGCAGCCTTCAGATGCTGCCCAAGTGGGACCTTCATCTATGTGCAGCAGGTCATGGAAATAGCTAAGCCAACAGGATGGTAAAGGCAAGGTTCTATGTTTTAATTTAAAGGAAAGGCATGAGAGACAGCCTATGGAGTAGAGTTGAAGGGAGAGTTTATTCTGGCAACAACAAAAATCAAAAATCTAAGTTTTTATTCCAATCATCCAAATCTTTTTTTTTTTTTGAGACAGAGTTTCTTTGTGTACCCTAGGCTGTCCTAGAACTATCTCTGTAAGCTAGGCTGGCTTCAAACTCACAGAGATCCTCCTGACCCTCTGCCTCCTAAGTGCTGGGATTAAAGATGTGCACCATCAACACAAGCTTTTGCTTTTTTTCTTCCAAATTTTAAAAGGAAAATTGTCAAGTTCTTTCTTAATAGGTAGCTACATCTCCTTGGATCCTGCAGAAATACTTTGTATAAAGATTTATACCTGTATACATAGGTATACATATATGTTTATTAGATTGGTACAAGAATAGTTTTGTTTTTTTCAATGTTAAAATTTGTTACTTGATGTTGGAAACATTCTTAAACAAATTTGGCTGTGCTATATAATATTTTAATATGTATTTGTCGCTTTACTTTTTTTTACTAATGATATTTGCTGTTTACTTTATATTTATTTTATACTATAAAAATGACATAAAACAAAAAGCAAATTTGAATGGTTTTCTTATTGGAGTTCAATGGAATTGTAAAGCAACAAAGATAACTCTCAACACCAAAAACACATTTGTCCCAGAAACTATTAACCAATATATAAGGCAGTGGGTGGTTCTAGAAGTTTTACAAAGGAGCAGAGAGCGTTGATGTGAGCAGTGTAGCCTGCAACCAGAAGTTGACAATGATCTATACAGCATTTGAAGCAAGTTGGGATGATGAAAAAAACCTCTCTAAGTCAGTGGTTCTCTCTAAGTTAGTGGGTAGCTACCTCTTTGGCAAACCTCTATCTCCAAAAAATATTTACATTAAGATTCATAACAGTAGCAAAATTACAGTTATAATGTAGCAACAAGATAATTTTATGGTTAGGGGTCATCACAACATTAGGAGCTGTATATTAAAGTGTTGCAGCATCAGGAAGGTTGAGAACCACTGCACTGTGTAGTTGCCTTGTGAGTCTACTAAAATAAAAATAGATCTACATTCTGAACCATTGTCCTCTCTTCTTCTATGCAGCAATGATGAACCATTTCTCCCTCAGATCATGATGTGTGACTTAAAGTAAGCAGTTCACTGTTTAGACTGAGAAAATGCTCCAAGGTACTATCCAAAACTACGTATGCATGGAAAAACGCCATGGCCACTGTTTGGTGGATGCTACATATCTTATCAACTACAGCTTTCCAAATTGTGGAGAAACCATTACATCTGAGAAGTGAGCTCAGCAATTCAATGATATGCACCCAACACTACCATGCTGGCAGCCAGCACTGGTCAACAGAAAGAGGTTCAGTTATTCTCCACTATAATGTCTGATAGAAATTCATGCAATCAACACTTCAAGGGCTGAATAAATTGGGCAATGGAGTTTTGCCCAACCCACCAACATCCACCTGACATCTTCTCATCTATCAACTTCCACTTCTTTAAGCATCTCACCTGTCGGCAAGGAAAATGCTTCCACATCCTCCAGGATGCAGAAAATTCTTTCCCATCCAAATGCTTTGGAAAGTTGACAAATCCCAATGGGTAGACTTTTGTACTACAGGAATAAACAAATGTATTTCTCATTAACAAAAATGTGTTCCTATTTTGATTAATAAAGATGAGTCTAATTAGAATAATTTAAAATTCAAAGTCCAAACCCACCATTCCTTTTGAACCACCTAATACACACACACACACACACACACACACACACTCACACACACTCACTCACCCAACGTTGTTATTCATATTATACTTTGTGTGTGTGTGTGTTTGTATGTGTGTCAAATGTGTGTGTACATGTGGTAATATGATGGTCAGAAGCAAATCTCCGGCCATTATTCTTAAGGAGCCTTGTTTTTTTTTAGATAGGGACTCTCAATGGCTATGCTGTTTGGCCAGGGAGCCCCAGGAATTCCTTTTTCTGTAAGTGCATTTCACTACCCAGAGCCTTTTATGTGGCTCTGGGGCTCTAACTCAGATCCCCATGCTTATACGTAAGCTATCTCCCACCATGAGCTATCTATCTCTCCAGCTCTACACTTTCCTTAATGTGGTATTAAATGAGAACTCATAAAATTATATTACACTACCCATTAGGAATTAGAAATGTTTTGTGAAAGAAACCCCTTTATTTTTTTATATGATGTCTTCTCTCAAGATGCATTTGGGATATATTCTTTATGGTAATGTATTACTCTGAGCTTTTTTAGTAAATTTCCTTGGGAAAGAAGTGTGGTAAGATGAGAATTGTAAATATTTTCTTTCATTTTTAAAAACCTACTTATTTAGAATTGCTTTAAAATCCTCTTATGTATATTTTACTTTATTTTAAAATGAATGAAAGCAGCAAGGTAAAGTGAATCATAGCTAAGTTGGAAGAAAAACACCAAACAAACAAAACAAGAAATAAAGTCAGTGAATAAATGCAAATGAATTCTGGAAGAGCCAGGAGAGAACTGATTCTGTGTTTCCTCCTAAAGGAGCTTGTGACATTTAATACATTTGGATGTACTTTCATCCACTCATTTAATAATCATGTAGTATCTGCCCCTGACAAACACTTCCTGTGGAGTTTTCTCTTCCTTGATGTATAGCGCATATCTGGCCTTCTTACTATGATTTCCTTGATACCCTCCTGTTCCTTCTTTCATACTGGAAGTTGGAGAATTGTTCTACTTCAGTCTTCTTGTTTTTTATATCCCTTTTAAAGTAAGTAATCTGGGGGGTGGGGGGGAGATGGCTCAGCAGTTAAGAGCGTGTGGTGCTCTTTTAGAGGACCCCAGAGTTCAGTTTCAGCACCCAGATGGAATAGTTCACAGCCACCTGTAACTCCAGCTCCAGGGAATTCAACACCCTGGTCTGGCCTCTGAGAGCACCTGCATGCATGTGTACATGGCCATACACACACACTACACATAAATCCATAATGAAACAAATCTTCAAAGTAAGTAATCCCCAAATATGGGAAACTAATTCACCAAACTCAAAACACGAGTCTAAAAAGCCACAGAAAGTATCTACTTCATATGCTTCGCCAGCATGACAAACTGATGTGACAAAAACTATTCTCCGCTAACACCTACTCACCAGAGGGCACCCATACAGTCTAGGCACAGAAATAGTCCCTGTTGCCATTCTTGTGACGTTACTGCCTAACTTCCAGCCACCCAAACAACAAACCATGGGATCATCTCCTATCCTTGTGCAATACTCTCCCTGTCATCTAGCACGGCACAAGAAAAAGAGGGTAGACAAAACCAGAGATCTTGATGTTATATGCCAATGTCAAGAAGGTGTAAGGGAATCATCTATTTACAAACATAGGAACTGGTTAAAAACACAAGTCAATCTAAGAGAGGCAGAAAATTAAAAAAATAATAATAATAAGCCACCCAAAGAATTGTTTTTAAAGAGGTGAAGTCATTGTTGTAAAAGACTGACATATTTGTGAAATTAATTTTATATGAAACTCTCTTAGAACAAATGTGTGAATAACACACACATCTTTTATTATATCCACAGTAAATATCATGGATGAACTCAATGAATAATAAACAAAATGTAGACATTGGAATTGCTCTGGGTACTCATTATTTGGGAGTTGATGCTAACAGCTTTTGGAATTTAATCATGGTAACAGTCATCAAAAAAAAACTAAAGCTTTTTGTATACTTCTTCTGTGTGGCAGATGGTATTTTAATCCCTTAATATTAGTTGATTATCGCTCTATGAGTAAGGCACAAAGACAAAGATGAAGAAACTAAAAGAAGATCAGCATTTGTAAGGTCAAAAACTATAGAGAGATGGGTTATGTGATGGAACCTCAGAAATCTAACTGCAGGGTTGGTTATGTTAAACAGATTAAGGCTTAAACACTGACTTGGAATACATATGCCTAAGTAGCAATATAATCCCAAATTTTAGTGACCAAAAATGACAGTGGTTTACTTCTTTCTCAGGTGAACCACAAGTCCAACTCTCTGGGGAAATTGCTCTGTAAACCAGTTCACTTCCATTTGGTAACACAACTACCCCAGCACATCGCTTCATCAGTTTCCATGGCTCAGGGAAGAAGCTGGAGAGCTGCACACAACCTTTAAACACTTCATTCTGGAAGTGACACACTTCACTTCTGCTCATAGCTCATTGCTAGGACTAATCACACAGCCACAGACAGTGACAAGCTAAGTGCAAGAAAGGCCAGAGGATGCCATGTTCTGAATGCTCAAGAAGGGGAAAATGAAGTGAGTTGTAAGGAGGTCACTTCCACAATACAATTGATAATTTTTATCATCATTGGAACCAAGAACCTGACAGAAACAACTTAAGAGAGAAAAGACTTATCTGGCTTACCATTTCAGACATTTCCGTTCACCATGACAGAGAAAGTGTGGCACAGCTCATGCCATGGAAGACAGAAAACAGAATGGAGCAATAACAGAAAGAGATAAAGTCAAGATAAACCCTAAAGATCATGCCTTCTGTGACCCACTTTCTCCAACTAGACCTCACCTTCCATAGCTCCGGTATCCCCCCAAAACTCTGTTCAACTTTTAAAGCCATCAATAGAGTCAACTGTAGATTTCAGCAAAAGCCTTCATTGTCTAATCATATCTCATCATCCTTACAGGCACAACCAGAAAAGTACTTTCCAAAGCTTCTAGGAGGTTCTCAATTCCATGAAGATTAACCAATAATGTGACTTAAAGATTTTTAAAGAGGCTGTTTTATGTGTCATATAGATCTTTATTCAACACAGTATGTTTAGTAAGTGTCGTCTTTAACTAGAAGAACTATGTCTCTAAGAAAACTAGAGGAGGCTATTAGTTGTTTTCTACAACCTGATGGTAAGGCCCTATTGCTGAAGACAGCATTTACGTATGTCACTGAGCATGGAAAAGTCAAGTTAGTGCCTAACTGGAAGCTTCATCCCTACTGACAAGTGTTCATGGTGCTGGAAGGTGCTCTGCACATGACCAGAGGAGAAAGGTAATATCAATATCACCAGTTACAAACTCTGCAACCTACAACAGCAATCCACCTGCAAGAGACACTGTAGTGTAGTAGTGGTACAGACATTATGAGCGTAACCAACTACTTTCTATTCAATTTAAGGCCTATCCATGAGATGGAATCCATATCTAATGCTGCTAAAATGACCAACAACTTGAGACTAGACAGGTCATGAGCCTAAGGGAAAACCTCTGATTATTATTCTGCTAAAGGGGCATAGCAATAAAATGACTCCTTATGTCATAAATCAGTGCCTTACTCAGCCCACATCAGAGAAAATTCTTCTTATAGTTGATGAGATTAACACAGAGACCCACAACTGGGCAATGTACAGAGAATAAGAGACTAGACCGCTCAGTCCCAACTGGGATAACTTCATCAAACCCCTCCCCTCAAGGCTCAGTGAGCTATGCAGAAGAGGAGGAGAGACAGAAAGGATGACTCCAAAGAAATAGTGTCTTCCACACACAACAGGACTGATACACATATGAATTCACAGAGACTGTGACAGCATGCACAAAAGCTGCACAGGTCCAAAGCAGACAAAATTCCAATACTGAAAAAAGAAAGTGGACACAAATTCCCATCCCTAAACAAGAAATTATTTGCAGTTGATACCTGCCGAGAAGGGGAAATTAGTTTTCTCCAATTGAGTAGTACTAGGTATCTCAACCACACTCCATGCCCAAGAGAAGTTGGCCAATATGAACCAAACTTCATGATTTGTGAGTGAGTGTGTATGTGTGTGTGTGTGTGTGTGTGTGTGTGTTTGTGTGTATGTACTTTTTGTTTTGATATTTTTGTCTTATTGGCTTTCTTTTATTTTTCTGTTTTGATTTTAGGGGTTTTTTTGTTTGTTTTGGGGGATCTTTGTTGTTGTTTTCCTTCTTGAGGGGGTGTTAAGAGATAGAGATAGAGATAGATAGATAGGGAGAGAGAGAAAGAGAGAGAGAGAGAAAACATAAGTTGGGTGGGTAGTGAGATGGATGCAATTTGAGGGGAGTTAAGGAAGATGAAAGAATATGATCAAAACATTGTATGAAAAAAATTTTAAAATAAAAATTAATAAAAACAAAGAGATATGCTTGCATATCTGAACTGATGCATCCCATGTCACAGGCATCCAGTTGGACAAAAGGCCCAGAAACCACAATGCATGAGGAAGTGATCTTCCAGGAAGTGAGGGAAATCTATCATCTATATCCTAACACTGCTTCATTTATTTCTTAAACAGAAAGTAGTGATTGAACAATATTCATAGATGCATAGGGTGGTCACATTTGTTATTTACAAAAGTCCCACATCTTAGGAAAGGTCACAGTGCGTTACGTGGAGCCATGCACCAGGCTCATTGCGCTATGTAATCTGTCAGCATCACGATTGTGTGTTATTCCATCACCCTTATTCAGCAGATGCCACTGCTCTGCAGGCTTGGAACATTCAGAAGGGCAGACTGCTTCTCCTGTGCCTCATGTGGAATCACATGGGAGGATTGGCAAGGCTGACCACTTCTCAGACTCAAGTTGTGTCCTCAAGTAGCTGTCTTCCCAACTTCTGGTTACCTCTCAGGATAACCCTAGACTGAGAGAATCTGTGATGCACAGGGGACTCCCAGGCTTCAAATGACCATCTGATCTTTGGTGAAACCCCTTTCTTCTCTCCTGAAGTCATCAAAAAGATCTTGATTTCTCCTTTCTCTCTAGAACAAATTCTGAAGCATTCTTGGTCTTTCCAAAAAATTAAGAAAAGGTTCTCACCTCATGTCCCGTCTGTTTTCACTTCTTTAAATTACTGGAGATAGGTAAAGACCCAGCTTTTTTGGATAGAGCAGAAGCATGAGCCTAAGTAAAATTTCAGGTTTAACAAATGATACCCTACTGATGTTTTTTCTGTCAGCTTAGCCACTGCACATGAATCCACTGAGATTTTAACTATCATCCATGGCCTCATAGTCCCACAGTCAGAACCCTGCCGGCCACTCAGGCGGTGGTCTGGAGGGCCTTCTGGTTCCATAGTCCTGGCTCTGACATAGCCCTGATATGTAGGTTTAAACTAAGTCTTTCTCATTCTATTTGCCAACAAAGA
>CABHPP010146603.1:558-20013 GCA_902168425.1 Peromyscus attwateri | reverse complement strand
CCCAGGTCTTCTACATGCTTAGGGATGGGCATGCTGGGATGGAATCCTAGGGCTTTTACATGCTTAATCTACTGAGCTACTCTCAGCCCATTTATTTTGGGTAAGGTTAGGCAACTATAAAATCAGTTTATTTACTTTTGTAGCAAAACATATATAATGAAAAAGTTTCCATTTTAATCTCACAACTCAGGGGCATTAAGTAAACTCACGATGCTCTTCGGCCATCACCATCTATTGCCAAAACCAACATCATCCTAAACTGCGATTCTTTATCCATTGACTATGAATGTCCCCTTCTCTTTTCTCCCAGCCTGGGCAATTGCCTGTCTACTTGACCAGTTTTATGATGTTAGGTGCTGTTATCATGGAGTCAATCAGCATTTGTCTTTTATCCTGATTGGCTTATTTTACCTAGCATGGTGTCCTTAAAGTTCATCCATGTGGTGGCCCATGCCAGAATCTCCTTCCTTTCTTTCTCATTTCTCTCTCTCTCTCTCTCTCTCTCTCTCTCTCTCTCTCTCTCTCTCTCTCACTCTTATAGGTGTGTTTTACACTTGTGAGTGCAGGTGTGTGCGAATGCATGGGAAATCGGGCAAGTACACGTGGAGGCCTGAGGCTGATGTTGGAAATCACCTTCTATCACTGTTCCATTTCATTCCACTGTTCACTTTATTCTCTTAATCAAACCCAGATCTCATTGATATGGCTAGTCTTGCTAGTCGTTTTATTCTGGGAATCCTCTGTATCCACCTTCTGAGGCTGGAATTGCAGATGGGCCCCCAAGCCCACCAC
Source organism: Peromyscus attwateri (assembly GCA_902168425.1). Taxonomy (NCBI): domain Eukaryota; kingdom Metazoa; phylum Chordata; class Mammalia; order Rodentia; family Cricetidae; genus Peromyscus; species Peromyscus attwateri. The sequence continues at coordinate 19,221 of CABHPP010146603.1, read as the reverse complement.
GTAGGTTCTGGGATCCAAATTTGGGACCTTAAGTTTCAGTAATAAGCACTTTAACCACAGAGCTATCCCCCAGCCCCTCCCCTTCCTTTCAAAGGTTGAGTATGGGACAAGTGGGCTCAGAAGGTAAAGGTGTTTGTCACCGAGTCTGACAACCTGAACTCAATCCCTGGAGCCCACATGGTGGAAGGAGAGAAGTGACTCCTTCCAATTGTCCTCTGACTTCTCTACAGGTGCATCATGTTGTGGGTGTATGTGCACACACAATAAATAAATAAAATGCCAAGGGTCGAGTAATAACATTCCCTTGTCTGAACAGACAGCATCTTACAGCCCTTCAGTAGACAGACACTGGGATTGCTTCAGCATTTTGCTCACTGTGAACAGCGCTGTCATGAAGGCAAGTGTACAGACAGCCTTTTATGTTCCTGCTTTGCTCGCTTCCCAGAGTGAAGCTGCTAGATCATAGGGTAAATGCTTCATTTATTTTTCTGTTGTTTGGAGACAATGTCTTATATAGCCCAGTGTCTTCATTTTTTTCTGTTGCTGTGATAAAACAAACAAACAAACAAACAAACAAACACCCCCCCCCCCCCCCATTGACAAAAGCGACCTAGGGGAGAAAGGGTTTCTTTTGGCTCACAGTCTCAAGAGTACAGTCCATTGTGGTGGGGAGGTCAAGCAGGCGGCAGCTGGAAGCAGATGGCTTCATAAGCACAAAGCAGAGAGGGGGGAATACCTGCTGCTGCTCAGTTCCTTTTCTCTGCTTACACAGTCTAAGATCTCAGTCAGGTGAATGGAGCCACCCACAGTGGGGGTGGGATTGTCTTCTCACCTCAATTTCTGAGATCTAGACAGTCCTCCCACAGGCATACCCTGAGGTCCATCCACCAGGTGATTCTAGAGTCTGTCAGGTTGGCAGTTCACACTAACCATCACACCTAGGCAGCATTTACTATGTAGCTGAGACTAGCCCTGAACTTCTGATTTCCCTGCTTCTGCCTCCTGAGGGTTGCCATTCCTGCCCTGCAACACCCTGCCTGGTTCTGTTTAATTTCTTAAAGGACCATCGTATTAATTGTCTTTTTAGTATATTTATTTTTGTGGGATCTCGTGGTTTTGACTTGTATATCCCTGATGGAGAAGGACTTTTAATTTCCAGTTTTCAAGTAGACATTTTCATCTCTTCAGTTCTGGTCTTGGAGCCGTTTCAGTCAATTGTTGTGAACTGGATCTTGGACACATGTGGATTTCCTCTTGTTCTTGCACCGTTTGTTGAAGGGATGATCAGTTCTTCATTGAATTTCCTGACAAAAATCAGTTGTCCTTAGACCTGAGGCTTTATTCTGTGCATCAGTTCTCCTCCGTGGCTGTAGGAGCCTTACGTTAATCTGCACTGCCTTGCTTTACCGTGGGGTTGTCTGTTTTGGACCATCTGTATTCCTGGGTGAATTTTAGGACCAACTTTCCAGCTTCGGAGTGGAAGTCAGTTTGCATTTGACAGGGATTGCACTGAGTCCGCACATCAGTTCAGGGGACTCTGATGGTTACCTTGAGCAGAGTCCAGAGACCTTGAGGAAATCCCCCTAGAGCCTCAGAGGTGATTTCTGAACTGAGTGCAGCGCTATAGAAGTGAGTTAGAAGAAAGGGAGGAGGAAGGCCTATGGACCCAGTGCCTAAGCTTCTAACAGGGCTGGGATGGATGAGACTGTGGAGGGCTAAGAGGGGAGGGCTGTAGCGAGAGAAGTGCAACAGAGAGACAGAGGGAGGGGAAGAGCTTTAAGCTTGAAGAGAGGAGGAGAGAGATGGGGAGCGGAAGCAGATGAAGGGCAGCGAGGAGGGGGTAGTCATTTTCCTAGTCTCTGGAGCCAGGAATCCATTTATGACTCTGTTCCCATGTGTCCCTACTTTGTCAGAGGAGGCTAGGACACTGCAGGCATGTCCTCATGTCTTCTAAGTCTTGTAAGCACATCCACCTTTCTCAAGAGAACAGTGATGGGAATGGTTGCCATGGGTACCTTTAGGGCAAGGATCCAGTTAGTCCCCACTGTGTTTGCTGGTGTGGAGGCACAGGGGTCCTAACTCAGCCTCTATTTGTGGAATTCTAGATCTCCAAACTGACTCAGGTTTGGAAGAGGGCACGGTGTTGTGCTGTCCCTTGGGAGCCTCGTGCTAAACCTGCAGATCATCTCTATTTTTTTTTCCTTGGGTAGCACACTTTGTCATCTGTGCTGCCTTCAGATGTCATGTACTGTGAGCTGTTCTCTGAGTCATCCACTTTGGGCATCATTCCAGGTGTAATAATCTCCACCTGGCTTCTGGCAATGGTTTCCACCACCTGGCCACCATTGTTCTGGAGTCCGGTCCTCCGACTGTTAACAGCCCTGACTCTCCGTAGTCCTGGTTACTCGGAAGATCTGCGATTGCGGTTTTGTTTTGTGGGTCTTGCTGTGGAGCCAAGCCTGGCCTCAAATCCCTAGCATCGTGTGATCCACCTGCCTCAGCTTACTATGTAGCTAGTGTCTGCTACCATGGCTAGGTTTTCCTGCCTTGACACTCAGACTGAAAGACTTTTTCCCTGGGTCTTGCTATAGTACCAGCTCCCTCGGGTCCCCTGCTTGCCAAGTGCAGATCTTAGGGCCTGTCAGCTTCCATAGTACTATAAGCCAGTCCACGGTGTGTGTATGCTGTTGCTTCTGTTTCTCTTCAGACTCTGACACAATCATCTTCTTTGAGCATTAAAAAAGTAAATGATTTTGCTTGTATGTGTGTGCATGGTATATGTATACACACACACACACACACACACACACACACACACACACACACATATATATATATATACATGTTCACAGTGTGTGTGTACATGTGTGCATTCATGTGCATGCACATGGAGGCCAGAGGTTAACATTGGGTGTCTTCCTTGGTCACTTTCCACCTTACATTTTAAGGCAGGATCTCTCACTTGAACCCAGAGCTTGCCCGCTTGCCTGGTCTTAACTAGCCAGTTTGCTCCCAATGATCCTGTCTCCATCTCCCAAGCACTGGGGTTACAGGCAGGCCACAACGCCTGCCTGGCATTTGTGGAAATGCTGGACACCATTGAGCCATCTTTTCAGACTGTCTTAGAGTGTTCTCATCTTCTCTGCAGCCTTCCTTGGCAAAGACAGCTCAGCGTGAACCACTGTTCCTTTGTGCTTTTGAGATAAACATACCAAGGACTTTGCTCCATTCCTGCGTGTTCTTTCCAGAGTGTTAACTCTCATTTCCTGGGAGTGTGCTTAGAAATTACTAAAAAAACTCTCCAGAATCCTTTTTTTTTTTTATCCCCAGGCCTGCTAACCAGACGTCCTTCGTATCCCGTTCTGCTTGTATCCCGTTCTGCTTGTATCTGAGTATGAACACATGCTGTCCAGGTCTCTTTCTGAGGGTGTTACCTTTTTCTTTCCTCATCATACTCATCTAGATGTGGACCTCATGGTCAGGAGGGCAGAAGGGACAGCTCTTGTCCTGTTGGGGAGAAGTCGCTCCATTATTGTCAAGCAAGGGCTGGCTGGGAAAGGCTGGGCAGCTGCTGCTGCTGGCTCAGAGCTTCTCAGGCAGATACTCCAGACCAGATGGCCCCAGCTCAAGTGTCAGGCCCTATTTCTTTTCCTAGGCAGGGCCCAGCCCTGGCATATGGATCTGCCTTGATTGGATACTTCATGTTCTCTGGACCGTGGCCATTCTAAGTATGAAGCCCAGGATCTCACCTGGCCCCTCTGTCCACTTGCTCTAGATGACAGCCTTTTTGTGTGCTCCTGGTGGGAGGGTCCTTTGACTTTCACAGGTAGCTGTCAATGTCAGTTTTCTTTCTACCCAGCAACTTTTCATGCTTTCTCTTCTTCCCTTCCTCCCTCCCTTCCCCCCCCCCCCCATACTCAATGGTGTTGTTCTTTGGTTTTGTTTAGAGATAGCGTCTCATTCTGTTGCCCAGGTTGGCCTTAAGCCCCTGGGTACAAGCCATCCTTCTGCTTCAGCGGCTGGAACAGCAGGCATTAATTGTAACATATTATTCAGTAAGCATCTGCCCTGGGTTCAGCTGTGGTTCCTCTAACACACATCTATCTGAGACATCTGAGGGGGAAATGGGGTCGTTGCAGGTACGCTTCAAGGTCCTCAACATGAGCCCATACTCTAGGTGAGCATTCCTTCAGGCGAGAGATATCTTTCTTCATGAGAGAAGGGAGGAGGAAGTGTAGAAACCCAGAGGACACTGGAAACAACACCACATGAAGGTGGACTCAGACCTAGAGTCTGAAGCCCCAGGCTTTCTCGGGAGCCATGAGGAGAGAGAGTTCCCAGAAGAGCAGGCAGGGTGCTACCTTGACTTTGGACTCCGGTCTGTGGAACATTTTCCTGCTCTTCTAAGCTGCCAAGTTTGTGGTAATTTATTATGGCAGTCAGGAAACTAACCCTCCATCTAACTATATTGTCTCCATGGCAACAACTTGCCTGCACATCTCCCATGCCTTGTATGGCATGCCAGCTAGTGCATCCCTTCCACACGTATACCCTGCCCCAAGTCCCCACAGGTGGCATGTAACACTCAAGTCAGGGTCACCTCATGCTTGGGTCTATCTGTCCTCACCTTATGATTAGTCATCTGGATCCAAGCTCCCGCTGCCCCCTGCTATTGCCTGCTTTATCGGACTCCTCTGGACACCAATCAGGCTCTCTGAACAGCTGCTGAGATGGAGTTGCCTATGTGGAATATTGATCAGGGATCAATAGCTGGGGAGGGAGAGGGCTGGGAAGAGAGAGAAGCTGAACTATGACACAGACAAAACAGACCCTTGGCTGATGCTCGCAGAGGTGCACTGCAATGACTGGACGAGGCTGGCCCTCCGTCCCTCAGTTCAGTCTTCGGTGAGGGCTTGCCTCTGAGCAGAGGAGCTGGCAGCAGGGACATGCCACTCCTTGAAGGGGCGTCTGGGCAGCTCATCTCCACGGTCACTGCAGCAGCTTGGAGGTGAACGGAAACAACCCCACAGCAAACGAGGAAATGGAGGCTAAACAGCCAACAGCCCCTTTCCAACCCAAGTTTCTGAGAAGAACCAGCGCTGAGAGCATCTGTGTTATCTATCCAGGATTTTCCTGACCTTCCCCTCACCGGTTCTTCTTTAAATGTTTATTGCACGTGTATGGGTGTTTTACATGAACACATGGCTGTGCACCATGGGCAGGCGGTGCCGTCAGAGGTCAGAAAAGGGCATAAGATCCCCTGGAACTGGGGTTCCAGACAGTTGAGAGATAGCATGTGGGTGTTCTAGAAGAGCAGACAGTGCTCTTAACCAATTAGCCATCTCTCCAGCCCTCACTGGTTCTTTTTTACATTGACCCTGAAAGGAACGTGTTACTTTCACTGGTGTGTGTGTGTGTGTGTGTGTGTGTGCAAGCTATCAAACTCAGGGCCTCCCAGTCGCTAGGCAAGTGCTCTACCACCAATCTTCACCCCTTCCCCTCAGCAATCAGAGTTTGAACTAGGTCTTTGTGGTGTTATAATCCTCCAGGAAGTCAGTGTCATTGTTACTTTTTGGGTACCTAATAGAAACAACTGAGAAGGGGAGATCTTCATTTTGGCTCCCAGCTTCAGACACCCCAATTCCTGTGCTTGGTCACACAAACTTAGGCAGAACACTGTGGCAGCCGGCGTGTGGGCAGAAGATTTTCCTCACCTTATGGAAGACAGGAAGCAGAGAGAGGGAGACAGGAAGAAGCCAGGGACAAGATACCCCAAGGACCAGCCCCTGGTGACCTAGTTTCTCCAGCCAGGCCTCATCTCCTAAAGCGGAACACTGCCCCCTAAAAAAAAAGTTTCAGGAGCTGGGACCTATGAGACATTTTACATTCAAACTGTAACAGCCCAGAAGGACTGGCTCTAATGCCCAGAGCTGGTAATTTAGAGGGAAGAGCATCATGCATTAGCAAGACCTGCGTGTTATATAATGAAGGCAGTACGTGTTTCTGTCTTTATTTAAAACAACATGATTGCAGGCAAATCCCAAAGCCGAGGTTTCACTGGGCAGTTTCTCAGGAAGCCCCTCAGGTTTCACTCCTCCATGAATAATGGAGTATGCTTTACATGACAGAAAAACAAGATCATCTTTTTTTGGGGGGGGGGAAGTAGAAATATGGCTTTAAAAAACACTGACAGTTTTCTTCTCCTTTTTTGGTTTGTTGAGACAGGGTTTCTCTTTGTAACAACCCTGGCTGTCCTGGAACTCACTCTGTAGACCAGGCTGGCCTTGAACTCACAGAGATCCACCTGCCTCTGCCTCCTGAATGCTGGGATTAAAGGCGTGTGCCACTACCACCCAGCTCACTGACAGTTTTCTATAAGAGAATTCTGATGCTGAAGTTAAAAAACCCTCAAATTATTATTATTTTTTTTTACTTTATTTATTTATTTTTTAAATTACACTCATGATATTCATTAATTACACTCATGATATTAATCACATTTGTGGTATTCATAGATTACATTCACAGTATTCATTCATATATATATATATAAAATATTTTTATATATATTTTTATTTTAAATGCTGAATGTCATTTATTTAAGGGGGGAGGAGGTCTTAAATACAGGCTTACAGCACAATGGGAGGACCCCGGAGGGCAGAAGTTCGCTACTGATGTTTTACAATCTTGCTTCTAATCTGTTAACGCCCATTATTCAGGGTACCAGGCAAGGAACTTCCCTTAAGCATTCAGGAGGGTAGAACCTGGCAGGGAATTAGCATAGGGAGAATATCAAGGTCAAGGTCCGCAAGCAAGGCAACAGTTACCCAAAACGGGGGCCAGGGCCCTACAGGTCCCCCTTTTATTAAAAAATGAGCTTCTGACTTGAGTTGCGTGGGACGTCAGCAGGTCACCTTACCGGTCATGGAGACGCCTGCCCAGGCCACACAGGTGCTCTGTCTTAGGTTGGTGAGTGCCCCCCAGGCATTACCCGTCTCTGAATACTCATTATCATACAGGCAAAAAACCCTCAAATTATTAAAAAGAATATTATTCTATTAAAAATCTTACTCTCCTCTTGTGGTGATAAAATATCCTGTTAGAATCAACTTTAGGGATAAAAGGGTTTTTTGGCTTTTTTTGACTCACTGTTGTAGTAAAATGTTAATCCACCATGGCAGGAAGTCACAGCAACAGGAGCTGGACATAATTGGTGACATTACATCCATAGTCTGGAGGCAGAGCACAATGAACGTGACTGCCTAATGAGACCTCTCCACTTTAGAGAGTCCAGGATTCCTGCCCGGGGAATGGTCCCGCCCATAGTAAAGATGGGTCTTCATCAATTAACCTAATCAGATAATCCCTCAGGGGCCCATCTCCCAGGTGATTCTCAAGTTGACCACTAACAGTAGCTGTCACATAAGCTATGTCTATTACACAAAAACACACTTTAGCAAATAGAAGAAAACCGTAACTGTTTAGAGCCCTACCACATAGAGACAATCCTTGCTAATATTTTGGTGCTGAGTCTTTTAGTGTTTTTCTTGTGGATTTGTAACTGTTGACATATATCACATACTTACAAGCTGTGTGCGTGTACACATGCGCATGTGTAGATATACTTGTATGTTTTGTAGCTTTGATTTTACCAATATGGGATTGTAATGTACAGATTGGCTTTAAACACAGCAATGTTTCCTTTCTGATTAAAAAGCAACACATGTTCGTGAAGAGATTTGGAAAATGTAGAAAACAGAATGAAGAAAATCTAAGTCATAAGCAATGCTGTGTTCCATAATATTGACTGTTTCATAACCTGATTTAAAACAATGTTAGGGCTAAGAGGGAGCCTCTGAATTGGATTTGTGAGACTTCGATGTTCCCTCTGGCAGTGCTGGGGATTAAACCCAGGGTCTTGCACCTACTAGGTAAGTGCTCTGCCGGTGAAAAACACCCCTGCCAGACTCAAACCTCTAGCAGAATTCTTCCAAGCTTTTCCTCCCCCTCTTTCACATGAGGGGGAAATGTCTATAATTTTCTAAAAGCAATTTCACTTTAGACAGTGGTCAAAGGGAGAGAAAAGGAAAGGAAAGAAGATGTAGGCAGGCTACTTTCTTTTCAAATCTTCTATGCCCCAGAAAGCTTGGGAGAGAGCCTGGTTAGTTTGTAATGGTATCAGAAATGAAACCAATATAATCTTACGTGATTTGCCATTTCTGACTCCATCTTAGGAATTGGGGCACTAATTAAACAATGTATGTCTTGATTATAAGCAAATGATTTCTAGGAATGAGTCAGTTTTGTCTTGGAAGAGAGAGGGGTTGATAAACTGGTCATAGGTAAGCAAATGGGAGATGGCAAGGACAATGAACAGTGTGGGCTTTTGTTGGCCACACCAATGATCATGGAGATCAAAGAGCATGTTCTATATCCATCTACCCAACTCCCCACCCACCCACCCATCCATCCATCCACCTCCCCACCCACTCATCCATCCATCCATCCATCCACCCACCCACCCACCCATCCATCCATCTGTCCATCCCCAAAGCCAACAAGTATGCTCTTATTTTTATTTTATTTTATTTTATTAGTTTATTTTTCGGAGATGAGGGCCAAACCCAGGGCCTCGCACATGCTAGGCAAGCACTCTACCACTGAGCTAAATCCCCAATCCCTATTTTATTTTTTATTTTAATAGTTTATTTATTATTTTCAGTTAAGGTCTCTACTCAATATGGCTTTGACCTCAATATGCTACTGAGGCCCCTGACCCTCATGCCTCTGCCTCCTGTGTGCTGGCCTTATAAGTGTACATCACCATGCCCAGATTTATTTTATTTTACTTTTAGAATAGAATAGTCTCTTTTAAAATATTTTTATTTTATGTGTATGAGTGTTTGTTTACATGTACGTATGTGTACCTCGTGAGTGCCTGGTGCCTGTGAAGGTTGGAAGGTTGGAGTCCCTGGAACTGGAGTTACAAATGGCTGTGAGCTGTCATGTGGGTGCTGGGAACAGAACCTGGGTCCTTTGCAAAAGTAGCTGGTGCTTTTAACCATTGAGCCATCTCTCCAGCTCCTGTTTTATTTTTATTTATTTGTTTATTTATTAACTTTTTGAGACAGGGTCTCAGGTAGCCCAAGCTGGCCTTGGACTCCAAGTATGTTGTAACACTTAACAACTATGTTCTGTTACACAGGAGTGAAGAAGACACAGTCTTCTTGCTCTTCGGGGTGGGGTGAGGTCACTGTCTACATCATTGTCTCTTGTGAGCTGTACAATAAAATGTCTGTGCAGCTGTGCTGTGGTTGAAAGAGGGAAACAGATAAATAGGTAGCTGTGCACAACACTGATGTTAAACAAGAAAAGAGAGTGTGGGGGCACAGAGGAGGGCTGTTTACTCAAGCATTGAGCATGAGGGGAATTTTGAGTGACTCTTCCTGGAGGAAGTTGTCTCTAAGTTAAGCCTTGTGGATGAAGAGGAATTAGACAGTCAGGTGAAGGAGTCAGGTGAAGGAGTTCCAAGCAGAGGAAGTAGCATTTCAAACGCTCAGGAGTTCAGAGAAATCTTGGTTTATCCAGAGATTTGTGGATAGTCTCTGTGGTTGGGAGGAGGAGGGAGGGGCAGAGAGAACTTCGACAGACGAGTATAAAGATGTTGTATCACAAGGGGTCTGCAGAAAAAGAAGCATGACTTTCACCCTGAGGCTGGTGAGGACAAACTAACGGGTCTTAAAGGAAACATGTGACATGGTCAGATCTCCTGGCTGCTGTGGGAACCAGACAGGAAACAAGCGGTTTAGTTTGGAGGTTGGGCAGTAATTGAAGAGCAAGGTTAAAGTGGCCCAGAACAAGGTCTTGGGAGTGGGTGTGGAAATGCAATTGATTGGAGGATGTGGGTTTGATGTACTCAGGGTCCCACATGGATATGAAGGCAGCACACAGAGCTCTGATCCTGGATATAGGTGTCTTTATACACCTTGTGGGGTGTGAGGCGGGAAAGACCTGGACAAAAATTCTGGGAAACACGAGCACATGAGGGACAGTCGGAGGTCAAGGGCAGGAGAGCAATGAGGAGAGCTACTCCAAGTCCCAAGTTCCCCTCCTTTTCCTGTGGCTTCCTTGGTTGTCACATTGGACCATGGCCAATGTGGAAGAGGGTCAGGTGGGACCACAAACGCTTGGACTAAACGTCTCTGCATTTCCAGCTACTGGCAAATAGAAGGACTCTGCTGGGTAGGTTTTTGCCAACTTCAAGCTGAAATTATCTGACAAGAGTAATTAATTGAGAGAGTGCCTTCATTGGACTGGCCTGCAGGCAAGCCTGTGGGGGCATTTTCTTAATTGGTGATTAGTATGAAAGGGCTCATCCCACTGTGGGCAGCTGTTCTGGGCAGGTGGTCCTGAGTTATATAGGAAAGCAAACTAGGCAAGCCATGGGGAGCAAACTAGTAATTAGCATTCCTCAATGGCCTCAGCTTCAGTTTCTGTCTTGGCTTCCCTATTGATGAACTGCAATTATGAGGAAATAAACCCTCTCCTCCCCAGGTTGCTTTTGGTTATGGTGTTTATCGCATCCATAGAAACTTAACTAGGACAGAGACTCACCTCAGATGTCAGTGAGGATTTAGTGAATCGGAGAAAAGATCAAATGAATGAATTTGAGATTATAACCCTGACTATATGAGATTTTAAAAACAATGTAACTCTTCAGACACTCCATCTCAAAATGCGTTGTTCCATACAATACTGTTACCCTAGTGAATATGTACCTCCAAGTAGGAAAGGCCTCTTTAGAATACAACACAGGGACTGGAGAGATGGCTCAGAGGTAAAGAGAACACGTTCTGCTCTTGCAGAGGACCTGAGTTCAATGCCCAGGCATCCACACCAGGCATCTCACAACTGCCTGTATCTTCAGTTCAGGGAATTCAATGCATACCCGCCCATGGATACATATACATACACAGAATATTAAAAATAATATTAAATAAATTTAATTTAATTAAATAAATAAAATTTAAATATTAAAGATAAAATAAGTTTTGACAAAAAAAAGAATATGAGTAAGAATGAGTGCAATACAGGAAAAGCTTAATAGACCCCACTGTAAAGAAGCTAAAAGTGTACCAGAGAGAGAGGGAGAGAGAGAGAGAGAGAGAGAGAGAGAGAGAGAGAGAGAGAGAGAGAAGAGGGAGCAGAATAACACATAGGAGCCAGAGGATGGGAAGAACGTTGTGAAACGCTGTCTTACGGACACGACAGGACCATCACACTCATGGCCTCACTGCAGCTATGGTCACCTGCACAAGACCAAGCCAATCAGCATCCTAACATAGATGGGAGAGGGGCTTTGGAGACCTAGCTTGGGTTGATTATAATCAAGATACATGTATGCAATTATCAAAGAATAACATTGAAAAGTCTTTTAAAAGTGTTGAGGGCATGCTCCACAGGCTATGGGAATGACATGCACTGCTAGTTTTCAAAGCATGCCAATGTATGATCTTCAGTGTAAACAACATGTCTAAGGCTCTAAGATCCAGTCCTAGCTTTGGGAAAAAAAGACCCATATCATTCAAAAGCAATCAACAAATGAGAGAAAGCACAAACCATGATACACAAAGGGTTAGCTTCTCTAGTATGTAAGCAGCCCTCAGAAAATTAACCAACTCATCCAAAGTACATATGTGTATGTGTATATATACATACATACATACATACATACATACATATTGTATACACACACATATATGTGTTTCCGAGACAGGGTTTCTCTGTGTAGCCCTGGCTGTCCTGGAATTCTCTCTGTAGACCAGGCTGACCTTGAACTGAGAGATCCACCTTCCTCTGCCTCCTAAGTGCTGGGATTAAAGGCATGTGCCACCATGCCCAGCCCAAGATATTTTTAATGAAAATAACCAGAAGTCATGAACGAGCAACCCATAGACAAGAAAATGCTCCCAAATGTTACAAGTTCTGGCTTATGAATAATCAAAATACTCACTTTAAAATTTGGTAAGATTTGTCACCTAGCGGGATCAGTGATGCATTTTCAAAGCTTTGGCAATATACATACCCTTTGACCCAGACAATCTATTTCTCAAGACTCGTGTTAAGGAAATAATCAAAGATGTACAAAAAATATATAACTAAGAAAATATTCGTTGTGGCATAATTTTAATAGCAACAAAATTGGACACAAGAATTGCGGTGAGATGACAGAGTATTAATTTTTGTTTTTAATTTCCCTATTTTCTACCTTCTACAGTAATGATAAATAGCCTCTGTAATTCAGAAAACAAACAAAGGCTGTGTTTTGGAAAGGAGGGGGGGAAAATCTCCTTAACTACAAATACTCTTTTGAAGGACTGCCACTGTACAAAATTTTCCATAGCTTTCTCCTCAGCATTCCTCAGCTTGAGTTTCTAAAGCACATAGGAAATTGGTCTCATTATTCTGAAGTCATCCGTTTCATTTTACATAAATACAGCTGTGATTCAGGTCCATCGCCCACCTTATTCATCTGCCTGTATACCAAAATGACTTCAGGGTCTTGTGGGGAGGAAAAAAGCACTCTCTCAAAGAACGAAGGTTTCCCTTTCCGCAGCACGGGGAGAGAATACTGTCTAGTTTTAGGTATACATATATCTGCTCAGCAGTGCTCAGCATATGGAGATCAATAAATAGTAGTGGTTGTTATTCTCATTCGCTTATTTGGTTTTATTTATTTCTGTAGTTGTCTAGGAAGCCAGATTGCTGGGGCCAGATGGGTGAATTCTCCAGCCAATGATTTTGGTAAAATACTAACTCATTCCTTCAGTTATTCTGGGTGGACACTCTAACTCCCACCTTAAAATGCCAAGCTTCCAGGACCCTAAGAAGCAAATGAATACTGTCAGTGAAATGCCTTAGCATCATCCACAGGCTGTGGGAATGGACACCCACTGGTATCCCTTCAGGTACCTTAAATTATGATGTTTAAGATAAACAACGTTGAGTGCGGGGCTGAGCATTGGTCTGCCCTCCACTGCCCTCTAGGGGTAAGGAGGGGGAAATGTCGCCATCTCCTGCTTGGTAGTACCTTTTGGAGAAGGCTGTGCCTTGTAAAGGGTCGCCTAGAGGGGGGACTAGAACTTGTCTTACCCACGGAGTCTACATGGAGATGATGCAAACTTGGCAGCAGACCCCTGTGGCAATGCTTGCTCTAGCGCAAAGCCATTACCTTAAGCAAATCGTTTCCCCTCTCCAACTTTTATCATCTGTTTAAAGTGGGGTCAGCGTGATGGCTATGTCGTGGGATTGTTGCGTAATAACTTCAGATAGCAAAAATTACCACCAAAAATAATGCCAGGGACATTGCAGGTGCTCCACATATGGCACCTCCACTAAAAGATGCCAAGCATACGATTAGGCTGTATTCTAGAAGGTTTTAAAGAGAGCGGAAAATAGAACTAGATGGAGGAGAACTCTCTTGGTCTTTTCTTCCTCTGAAACTTGAGGTTTGTTTTGCTTGCCTTTCCTCCATGAATCCCATAGCAAGGATGACTTTCAAAGATCAGAAAGAGCAGAAAGGAGAAGTCAGTGGAAGACCAGTGAAGAACTATCAAAAAAAGACAAAATGTGACTCTGGACAAAAGGAGCCAAGAACACCAAACTGTTTTCATTTTGTACACCCAGTCTGATTAGGGATATGGATGAGCATGTTGAATCTGGGGCCCCATTGAAGAATGGGCACTGTGATCGACTAGTAATGCCTGCTTTGGTTTCAGGCACATACACGGTAAATTTCCTTTCTACATTTTGGTAAAAGGGCTGTTCATCTGTGGTCTGTGGGCCAGCACTGGTTTGTAAACCATTTGAAACTGGTCTAGGACAAGGTAAGAACTGAAATCAGAGGCACTTAGAAAATTCTAGAGCAATCTGACAGTAAATTTCCAGCCATTTAATCTAATAAAATAACTGAGCTTTTATTTCATGTCTTTAAATTTTTCTGCTAGTAATTCATTTTTATTGTATTTTATGAAAGTTTTTTGCTCATGACAGCTTGGGGAAATTGTCCTTCACTAGGGACATTAAGGAGTGTCAACTGAGACCTTGAGTAGGAAGGACAAAAGGAGTCCTTTTCAGTTCTCCAGGGCCACCAAAGCTCACTAGCACTGCAGACAATAAAGTCCCAAGAGATGTGTACTGTTTGGATGACTGCAAATCTCCCCAGAAAATGTCCACACTTAGTGACTGTGGGTGGTGGCAGAACTTTGGGGTCCTGGCTGACCGACTGTTTTTGTCTTAGGAAATGGTCAAAAAACTGAATATTCACCAACTGTTTTTTGCCTTTTGTCACCCCACAGCTTGGGTGCTTTGGGAAAATCGAGGCAGCTCAACAAATCAGATACAAGTTTTCACAAAACCAGAACGAGTCAATAGCCACCCTTGGAGATGGGAGCGAAGGCACATGCCTGCATCTGTCCACAGCATCCCTAGGCAGGTTCTGAGATGCACCACTGCACACGCCACACTGTGGCTGCTGTGGAGGCCCCCTTCTGTCTCCATTGTGGACTGGTCCAGGTGAGGGTACTTGTGCTCCAACCATTCAATTACACTGTAGATTTGCAGAAATTGGTTTTTCTAGCAGTCTGAGCAGTTGAGGGCTTGACAATTCCTGGTAAATTATTTATATTGAAGCCATAAAAAAGAAGCCATGGGAGGGAAAGGCAGAAAAAGCTGAGAGTTTAGCCGAAAATTTTAACAGTGTAGGCAGACAATGCACAGGAGGGATGGGTGGGTGGATGACAGCCCTGCCCTTCACCTGGGAGCTCTTTATACTCCAACCAGAAGCCAGAACATTGCTGCAGATGAGAGACTGCACAGTTTCTTCCAGAAGCTTTGTTCTCAGGCAGAATTCTCTGAGACCATATGGGTAGAGGCCACAGAGTGGAGCGATCCAGAGCCTGGGATAGAGACAAACACACCTGCTTCAAATCTTGGATCCAGGGCTGGGATATATAGCTCAGGGGCAGAGTATTGTCTTGTGTGCATGAGGCCCTGGGTACACTCCCAAGTACTGCTACTAGAAAGACAACCAATCCCGGGTCCATTGGATATTTGTCGTAAGATACCTTACTTTCTGGTTCACAGTTCTCCTCGTCTATCATAGGGGATAGTAGTAAAACCTCTTCCCAGGGTACCCAGGATCTAAACTGATAAGTCCTGCAGGACAAATTCTCATGGGAAGAACATGAAGGACAGGTGAACTGGATTGAACATATGAAGCCATCTGGTCTACCTACCTATGTTTGTTATCTATCTAGACCCATGGTTTCTTTATCTTCCAGTTTGCTTAAGAAAAAAATCAAGAGGTTGGGTGGATGGTGCACACTTTCAAGCCCAGAATTCAGGAGGCAGAGGCAGGCAGATCTCTGTGAGTTCGAGGCCAGCCTGGTTTATACAATGAACTCAGGACAGCCAAAACTACATAGAGAAAGCCTGTCTCAAACACCAAAAACCAAACCAAACCAAACAAACAAACAAAAAAATCAAAACTGCTTTGTCATCTGCATTCCAAAGCACTCTGAAACTGACTTTGTTTCCTAGTTTTTAGTGTACTTACTACATGAGTGGGGATTCAGATCAGGATCCTGGTTCACTAGAGCACCAAGGGCCATGTGAGCAAGAAACTATCCTAAGATGGCACTCCACTGTGTCAGATGGCTCTTATTATGGCAACAGGCATCTAAATTAACCTAAAGGAAGTGTCTTAGTCAATGCTCTATTACTGTGAAGAGACATCATGACCACAGCAACTCTTACAAAATCAAACATTTATTTGGGGTTGGCTTACCGTTTCAGAGGTTTAGTCCATTATGGTCATGGTGGGAAGCAGAGTGGCATGCAGGCAGAGATGGTGTTGGAGAGGTAGCTGAGGGTTCTACACACGAATAGGTAGGCAACAGGAAGAGAGAAACACTGGGCCTAGCTTGAGCTTTTGAAATGTCAAAGCCTACCCCAGTGGTACACTTCCTCCATCAAGGCCACACCTCCTAATCCCTGTCAAGTAACACCACTCCCTAATGACCAAGCATTCAAATATATGAGCCTAGAGGGGCCATTCTTAGTCACAGCACCTGAGGAAAGGCTCACTTTGGCTCATGGCTACTGTGTAGTCAGTTGGTGCCACTGATTCTCAGGCCTGTGAGGAGGCTACACATTATGGTAGAGAAGAATGGGTAGAGCTGCTCACCTTGTGGTATTTGTGTATCAAAGAGAGAAGAGGGGGCCAGGGCCCCAATATCTCCTTTAAGAGCATATCCTCGTGACCTCCCTTCTTTCCACCATATCCCTCCTAAAGATTTCACTGCCGCTGGGTAGCATCATGGGTTTGTCACTAAACCTTTAACATGTGGGACTTTGGGAGACATTCAAGGTCCAGATCATGGCTCAATAAAGCTGTGATACACTCTTGTCTGTTAAAACTAGGATTAATAGAGTGAAAAGGTTGCCCATTAGGTAGAGAAGCTGTCATACATGTGCCCTTCGAAGGACTTCGCCCAGAGTCCTGAGAGAATGTCTGCAAGTAAGTAAGGGAAAGGCACAAAACTTGAAGAAGAAAAGGGAAGAGGAGGAGGAGGAGGAGGAGGAGGAGGAGACTTAACTAGGAACCTTATCAAGAAGATGTCCAAATGGACAAGAACTGAGAAGGCATTCAATTTCATTAGTTCTGGTAGAGTTGAATTTAAAATGAGTCTGAGTACCAGGGTGCAGCTCAGTGGTACAGCACTTGCCCAGCCAGGGGGAAGACTTGGGTTTGATGCCCAGCACTGAAAAAAAAAGTCTACTCTCCAAATGAAAAATGATACTACTGTACACCCACCTACAGAGACAGACCTGAGTCAGCAAAGACACAGAGCAGCTGAGATCTCTCTCTTTTCCATCCTCCTCATCCTTCTTTTTGCCTTTTCCCCAGTGTTAAGGATCAAACCCAGGACCTTGTACATGCTACTGTTGAGCTACAGTCCCAACCCTGGAACTCTTACATATTGATAATGGAAAAGAATTTGGTAGAGTTTACTAAAACAGAACATACATGTTGCATTCCTAGGCATGTGCCCAACAGAAAAAAAGCCCACATGTATTCATGACAACACAAAAGTAGTGATTGATATTCACAACAATGCTATCTGAAATGATCATGAGGAAATAGCCCAAACATCTACTTGAGCAGAGTGGAAAATTGTGAGCTATTGATCTAGATGGAATACTAGACAGGAAGAGAAATGAGTGTACCATTGCTATCTGAAATACCATGACTGGCTTCAAAGAAGAAATCAAGAGGGTTTAGTGAGAACTGGCTTGTTGCTTTATTTTGGTGCTAGAGGCCACACTCAGGGCTTTGTGCATGCCGGGGCCTAGGTAAGTGTTCTCCTACTGAGCCACAACCAAGAGTTTGCTTGTAAACTTGCTAGCTAGCCAGATCCCAAATCCAAATGATTGGATGCAAGCCAACAGATGAACTCGGAATCTACTACAGAATCCAGTCATTCCCTAGCTTACTGGCTAGCTCGAAACCTAAGGGAAGAGGTTTTCTCATTAGCTCGCAAAGATTTAAAAAAAAAAAAAAAAAGGAATTGAAATTCTTGTTTCCTTGGTTCACTAACTTGTTGGCTATCGGAAAGCCTGACTTGAAGTCTGCTTCCAGCTCTGTGCCTGCTATGGCTGTCACCCAGACAATCTGAGGGGGGGGGTCATCAAAGGGCAGAGTCAGGACTGGAGGTGATGTCCGGTCTTTGCTGGCTGATGCTCTGCAAAGATCTCACCTTGTCTTCCTCCTGGCATCTGCCATTCAGCCTTTCCTTCTCATTGTGGAAAGAGACATTTTGCCCTTGCCTGCCGGGGCTTTCCAGCTTCTGGGCTCAGCCAGGGGGATGAAGACCAGACCTTGGTGGAGGTCATGGAGCCGTGGAGTGCCCTGGGGTGGAGGCACAAAATAAGAACTAAGGACAACGACAATGCTGCTCTTGAGAACAAAGCCTGCCAGCTGGTTCCAAGTGTCACCGGGCCTTTTTTTTTTTTCACATAGGAAATGAAATAGCCGTGCTTGTGGCCACTTCAGCGTGACTCTTTGAAACAGAAAGTCTGTCCCTGAAGATGCCCAGGGCAAATTCAAACAGCAGAAAGCTCTGATGCTAAACCAAAGGCAGTTGTTCAGAACAGCCTCCCCTTCTCAAGTACAGGCCCCCTTCAAAGCTTTGGATGTTCATTAGGTTGTAGCCCGGGCCTCCCAGCCATCTTTAAGCCAGTCCCTTTCATGGCTGCAGAGCGGGAACTGGGCTAGATGTGGGGAGCAAGGGTCTGCCGCTCTCTGTGTCTCCTGGACTCAGCAGGGGAAATGATCATGCTCCACAGTTAGAGAAAGAACTTGTCTTTTTCTGTTTAAAGGCCCAAGCAGGCAATGATGTATAGGCTCCACTATACAGGAGAAGCAAGATGGAAAGTGGTTGAAAAAGCACCGAGTCCACACTGCTGCTGCTGCTGCTGCTGCGGTGTGACCTTGAGCCCTCCCCTGTGAACTTGAATGCCCTTCTGTTCAGAAGGCCTACTGGATCCGCTCTGTAGGGTTGTGGTGAAGATTATGTGAGCACTTAGTGCTGCTCCCGCCGC
>CABHPP010146602.1:27873-81571 GCA_902168425.1 Peromyscus attwateri | reverse complement strand
GCCGGGGGGAGGGGGGCGGGACGGGAGGAGGGAGAAAGGGGAATCTATGGCTGATATGTAAAGTTGAATTATATTCTAAAATAAAATAAAATAAATTCAAAAAAAAATTTTGATCCTACGTTTTTAGCTAAGTGTTTCTTTTTTAAAAAAAATAAATTTATGTATAAGTCAGAAAATAAAAGACATCGATATAAAAATCTCTGAGGTAATCTCATTGTAGAGGAAAAGTAACTGTCACAATGAGTATATGTACATGCTGGTACACCAGCCAATGTGTTTGTACGAAGGATAAGGAACCATCTTGACTACATCATTTAGAATCGAAAAGAGCACTGTACCTGTGCACAGTATAATTTCATGAAATCCATGACCATTTGCAAGCCTAATGGTGTGCTTTAAACACAGGGATCTTTCCAAATAGAGTTTATAAACACAAGATTTTGCCTTTGTTATTATTGAAGTTGTGGCTATTTCCACAAACACCCTTATATTCAGTTATAATGTTTTCCATCAGTGAACAATGTGAAAAATACTTTTTTGCATTAGTTTAGGCATTAACTTCCTTATTTTTATGGTAATAGTTTCTAAACAGAGAATAAGTATTCCTGGCAAGAACAGTGTAAAGAATTAAACTGTAATTCTCAGAACTTTCTATTAAGATCTCCCCTTTAAGAACTTGTAAATGAAGGAAAAAAGCAAATCTGAAAGGACAGAGTGACATTTCAAAGGCCACATTACTAATATGTGGTAAAGTAAAAACTGTCTCTAAGTTTTGTCTGGCTTTGAAGCACCCTGATAAAAGGATATGTTGTTACCCTGTTAGCACCTATGCCGAACTTTCTTCTTTCCATTTCACACCTGTTCTTTCACATTTTGAAAATGTGACCTAAAAAGTATGTAATACAACTAAATATTCAAATAATCTAATCTATGTGGTTTCAAAATGCCATCTTAGAGATGGCTCAATTTACTTGTATAAAATAAGCAATAAATTGCATTGTGTGTGTGTGTGTGTGTGTGTGTGCATTATGTCATGTAAAGGCTTACACAGATTCACCAACATCAAGATCATTTGTACACATTTCTGCCAATGTGTCACTTGATTTTATTTCAAATATATGGAGTTGATTTTCTTAACTTACAATATGTGTGAAATTTATATGAATAAAATGTAAAAATGCTAGATTCATAATTTCTTCATTCAATTGTTTTTTCATAGACAGTGGTCAATCTCTGAAGCTCCATAAAGGTTATTGTAAACCTTCAAATTTGCACGATTCTGTTGGATCCACATTTTTTTAAAGCTGCAGTCTCATGGTCTCTCACTTCTTTATGCCTCTGTCCCAAAATACTCTACATAGGGAGAAACATCATATTTAATATTTCTTAACCATTATTTTTGAGAGTATGAGGTCTTCTAACATGCAATTCAATTGCACATTTTTGGTGATTTCCCTGTGTGGTGGAAGGACCTCTTACCTATATTTCAGTAACTAATATTCACTTCAAATCCATTAGGTGAGTTGTGTGTTCTATATTGTTATTTCCTGCTGGGATAAAAATGATTCACAGAGAACATATTCTTAAATTGCTGTGGGCATTCAGAGATCTCAAAGGTAGACACTAGGTATGGATTTTAAATGCAACTCACTACATGCTTGGGTATAACTTGATTTTTACATAGGAATATTGGGTATTTCTTCAAAATATACTTTATAAATACATCTTTAATTGCAATAAAATTAGTACATTTTGATTGATGAATAGTTATATCATGAATAATGTTAGATACATGTGATGGTTAATCTTGGGTGTCAATTTGTCTACATCTGCAATGCACTAAAACCCAAGAGACTGGATACACTTGTGAGAAAACTTTTCTTAATTAAATCATTTGAACTTGGAAGACTCACTTTTAATGCAGACCGTTTAGGTGGTAATACACACCTTTAATCCACATCTTTTGAGGTGGTCTGATTCACATTTAGTCTGTGTCACACCTTCTGGTGGCAGCTTATGGAAAAGAACATGGAAGAGGGAAGGTCTTCACTCTTTGCCTGCTTGCTCTCTTCCTTGTTGGCAAGACAATTTCTTAAATGATATTAAAGCTCATTTCTTTGAGATTTTAGCATGTATTCAAGACCAACTGAGATGTCCAGCCTCATGAACCACTATCGAATTCTTGCATCTTTGGTTGGTAGACAGTTTCTGTTGAACTAGCTAGACCACAGCCTGTAAGCCATTCTAATAAATCATATATATGTGTACATATATATACATACATATACGTATATATATATACATACATATATGTATATATAGAGAGAGCCATGTGACTTCTTTGGGGGACAAGGCCTGAGAATAGTATAAATAAAGTCTCCTTGTTCCAAGACCCTGAAGAACCTGATCCATTTTGGCAAAGCCTGTGGACAGTTCACTGCATAAGTCTGGGCATGAGCACAGGAGCCTATGTGCTACCTGCTCTCCTTGCTTTCGCTTTGCAAGCCATATTGCTGGCTGCCTCTAGTTTTACTTTCTCAGAGTTACGGATGAAATAGTTATTACAAAAGGAAAACTTCTCCCTGTTGACTCTTCTCTGGGTGAGCCAGACGGGATGTTGTTAAAAATATACCGTGGACTTGACTCAGCCCCTAAAGCCTTTGATGTTTCAAGTGTGACCATGCACCCAAGCTTCTTAAGAAGAGGATGTTGCCTTTCCAATGCACCTTATGACTAGCCTGAAAGAGTCACAGTAGTTCCTGATAATATTACATATTTGCATAACTGTGCTGGAGAAAATGATTTTAACCACAAGAGTCTTGAAGAAATGCTAATAAATAGATGCTATCAGGAGTTAATGGGAATAGTCTAGGATAGGGAAAGAAGCAGAATCATAGAAACCCACAATGCCCTTATTTCTGATTGCTGTGCCAGTACTGTAGGAAGTTGAGAGGAAGGTGACATGAGAACATAGGATAAGAGGTGCCAACTACTAAGAGTAAGTTTCTAAGTTATGTTGCTTACAGGATGATAGGAAAAAACCCGTAGGAGGTAGAGTAGTACATAATGAAGAATGAATTGATCCAGCTTTGGCTGGTGAGTTGACTGTGGAAACCCAGCCCCTCCTAGACGTAAATAGTAACCATCAGAGACAAAACTGTACTTCACTTTGCATGACGCTGTAACCGCAAATGCTGCCAACCGCGCGCACTGTCCTACCTGTAGGTGTGCCTAGTCAGAAAACTTCCTTTGTTGCTCACAGAACCACTGATGCTTCTAACACTGGAGCTATGGGTCAAATGGATAATGGTTATCTGTGGGAAAGTTGGGGGGGCAGAAGGAGAAAGAAGCAAAGGAACAAACTGGTAATTATTGTAACTAATTTTAGAGACTTAAGGAAACAAATCTGATTATAAAACTGTTTGTGCAAACCATTAAAATTGAATAAATAAAAATGGCCCAAGCTTGCTGGGTGGTGGTGGTGGTGGCAGCGGCGGTGGCAGCGGCGGTGGCGGCAGCGGTGGCACACGCCTTTATTCCCAGCACTGGGGAGGCAGAGCCAGGTGGATCTCTACGAGTTCGAGGCCAGCCTGGTCTATAGAGCAAGATCCCGACAGGCACCAAAACTACACAGAGAATCCCTGTCTCGAAAAAAAAAATGGCCCAAGCTATCTGGGGTTACTTGTTTGAAACAGGTGGTCATAGTTTCCTCGCTGTGCCAACTTCAAACATCCATCCAAGTCATTGGACCCACTTGGTGCAAGGTTTCCTACCTATATACATGTATTTACATATACATGTATATATGTGGGTATACATATATATGAATATGTATACATATATGCACACATATACTATATGCATATGCACACATATATGTATACACACATATATTATATAAGTTCTTTTTCTCTAGAGAACAATGACTAATATAAGGTATTATCAGGTACATCTATTATACATTGCATTTGAATTGCAACTTCTACATTGTTCCTTTTCTGTTTTCTTTAGACTAAAGAAAGTAAATACAAGCCAGAAATACATTTTAATTGTCTTCTTTTGAATATTTTTTTATTTTCTTTTGTAGATTTGACCTTTCTTCTTTCATACTCTCCCACACATATATATGTGTAAGTAGAACTCTAAAATATATCAAATTATGATTTAGGAAACTGGAGCTGAAGAGATCAACCAATGGTTAAAAGTCCTTGGTGCTCTTCTAGGGGACCAGAGTTCAATTCCTATTCCCCCTTGCCAGGTGGCCTGCATTCACCTCTAACTCCAGTCTACAAAGTCCGAAAACCTCTTCAGATCTTCAAGGCACCTGTGTATATACTTACATATAGACAAATAAAAGTAAGTCAAAATCAGTCTTAAATTCACAAACTCATTTAAGTATTGACCAACCCAGTTTTTTTAGTACTTGCTAACTGGTTTTGTCATTACATTTTTGTCTATATGTATTCCTCTAATGCATCCTCAGTGTTCTACACCTCAGCCTCCTTTGTGATGAAAGGATTTGGGGCTGTGGCATCAGAACAGAATAACTCTGTGTTTTAAGTCCAGCTTTTAGTGTTGAAGAGTTTATGATTGGCTAATAGTTAATCCTAAACTAAACCTTTATATCACATCATAAGGAAAAGGATTCTAGTAAGTGATAAATGTTGGATATCTTTGTGTTAAATATTATTTAGATTTATTGGAGGCATAGAAAGAAAAAATAGAAGCAGAGATATGTAAACAAGAATAAACACATGTTCTGTACACAAATGATTTTATAGGATGTTGTACAACATTATTAATTGATATACTTACATGTCTTCTCAAAAATTCTAGAGGAATATCATCTAAGATAAAATTCATCTTAGATGAATATCTCTAAGACACATAGACATAACAGTTTGAAACAGAATTCCAAAGTAAACCATCAAGGTCCTGCTAGCAGTAAATAACAATAAAATCTCACCTGTGTTGAGATTTTTAGTACTACAGACAAGATCATACACACAAATACACAGAAAACTTAGGGATTCAATTCCCAAATTTCATCTTTGGTTCAGACAAAAGAGCAGGACGTAGGATCAGACCTTAACACTCTCATCAACCATGCAAATGCTGTTAACGCAGATTTATTATTTAATGTGAGACATAATACCGGATGGTTATAGCATTTTAATACTTTGTTTTAGATTTGAAAAATAATTGGGGGCAAGTTATTAATTTAAATTTGCCAATTCCTCATTATAGCATAACAATGATAATAGGGTGAGATAATAGGGTAAGTACACCGTAATTGAGAAATATAATTGGTTGTATAGCAAACAATGCTAAATAAGGATGGAAATAAGAGCTTTGTGGACTTCCAACGCTAAAACAGACCAAAAAATTACTTTAATCTACTTTTGTGACCAGATGCTCTTTAGGGCATTTTCCATTTATGGCTTTTTAAAAGCCGAGACTCTTGTTACTGTGAAAATGTGTGAACTAAGAGTTAGTATTTAACATTTGAAAAGAACTCATTTTTTTCTCCCAACTGGATGTATTTTATATGTGTACTGTGTTGCCCCGTGTCATAAGCCAACAAGATTCTCTCAAGTATGACACATTAGAAAGGCAATTTAATTCTGTCAAAGGGAGTACAGTGAGAAATAGCTATCATTTACTTCACACAGGAACAATATAGAAATTGCATTCTTGTTTGTTTCAACCAAATCACATACATACAAACACACACGCATATTATATATAAGGTACTGAAAGAAAAAAAGAAACAGTGAATTCTTTTACTATTTGACACTGTTTTCAGAATTTTCAAATTGATATTCTTAGAATGGACTAATTTAGTTATGACTCTACAGAAACACAAAATTTGGTGTCATAACTGTAAAAGGATATTATCAAATGTGCTATCCCACCATTGAAGTTATTAAGATAGTTACTATTTATTATTATATGATTACTATAATAAAACAGTGATTTATGATAAATCTTTATTGTTAATTAGATGGGTCATCACCTAGGAGAATGATCTATCTGGGAGGGTGTTTCCAGAGGTGATTGACAGAGTAGGGAAGACCCACACTGAATGCAGGCAGCGTCTTTCCTGACTGAATGAAAAGGAGCAAGCAGTAGCCCAGTTAGCACTTGCACTTCACTCCCTTTTCTTCCTGGTCACACCAGAGACCCGGCTTCTCCACTGCCATTCCTCTCCCTTCCTGACAGACGGTGTTATTTAGAACCATCATTAAATATTGGGAAGCTACAAGCACTCCAACTGAAACAACAGCATCCAGAAAAGAGAGCCTGAAACGTCTTGAAAATCAGTATTTTACAAGTTATATCAGTGTGCATTCATTGAACCTAACAATGAGATTATAATGATACTTACCTTGGATCGTGGAATTGCACCTGTACTGTCAAAG
This sequence comes from Peromyscus attwateri, assembly GCA_902168425.1. NCBI lineage: Eukaryota > Metazoa > Chordata > Mammalia > Rodentia > Cricetidae > Peromyscus > Peromyscus attwateri. The sequence continues at coordinate 75,149 of CABHPP010146602.1, read as the reverse complement.
CTGATGTAGGTAGAATGCAAAGTTAAGATGACACAGGAATTCAGGAAGCACCACTGCAGACCCCTTAGTATGTCTTCATGCTTTGAAGTTTGACTCCAACACTGGGACATGTACTTTGAGAGATATTTCTGTATTCAATAATACTGGCTGTAAAGTTTGGTTTATGGTGCAGCTATTCCCTATGACATTTCACAATTTTCTAAACACTTCTTCATTTTAATTTTTAAATTACATTTAATTTATATGTGTATATTTATGTTATGCTACACATGACACAGAGCCCCAGTGAAGGTCAGAGGATAATTTGCCAGAGTTGATTCTTTCCTTCCATCATACAAGTCCAGGTGATCAAACACAAGTAGTCAAGATTAATGGCAAGTACATGCTAAGCCATTTTGCTGGCCCAAGATGTCTTTACATCAGTTAAAACTTTTAAGAGTTATTTTCATAAAACTGGCACTACATATATATCTAGAGATATATTTCATTTGTAGGTTAGTATAAGCTTTAGCTATCAATAAAGTACTATATTGTGATTTCATAATGAGTTACACCTAATCCATATTGGGTATCATCAATATTTCTTTCACATTTAAGTGGAAATTGTTTATAACAAAGTTTAATAAACTCATTGACTTATAACAGACTCCTGCAGCTGGTTTATTAATAACAAACACATTTATGTTTTGATTTTCTAGACAACTATGAAATCAAATATTAGCTTTGGTAAATTAATTAATAACATGTATTGTTGTGGTTTTGTTGGTATACACATGTATAATTTGTCACTGAGAATAATAGTTTTTGGTAAAAATATTCCTTAACTTAGCTTTGTTTTATCATCTGAAGATGGAGTGGTAAAAAGAAGTTTTAATGACCGGTGGGCAAGCTCCCAGAACTGCAGCAATTGCAGCATACACCATCTAATCTCTAATACACAATTACTAATCTCTGAAGGTTCAACACAAATTCCTGCTTACTTTTTTCTGTGAAAAAAAAACAAAACAAGCAAACAACAAACAAAATATGTACCTTAAAGAAGAAGAACATTCATAATACTGCAAAATGCTAAGGTTACTAACTGGGTATTACACCATTATAGCTAAAAGTATTGTAGTTGGTTTGGTATTTATGTTGCTCTTTTGGTAGCATGCAGAGTATCTTCCTGTAAAGAAGGTACTGGAACGTAGTGCTGATGGCTCTGTGTAGACACCAGCTCTACTTTACTGTATTCCGTGAGTTGTATATGGTTGTCTTCAGCAAATAGGCCTTGCTGTCAGGTTGTGGAGAGCAACCTATTGTCTTGGCAACAGCTTGGGTTGTTTGGAGGATTCTGATGGGGCCTCCTTGACCAACATCTCAATCAGATGTAACCCAAACCCAGTACTGGAAGCTTCATTTGGTGACAAGAAATGGCCAGTTTGGGTCTCTGTTTCTCCCATTATTTGGCTATTTCACTTAGTTCACTTCACATATGTTTATACTTTAGGAGAATCTTTACTATATTAGGTTTCCATAACACCCCTCAAATGCAACTTAATTTTAGCTAGGGCAATGGTGGCACAAAGCTTGTGGAAGTAACCAATCAATAACTGATCTGACTTAGCCACTCCAGGGGATGAAAACCATACCTTACACTGCTTGGGTGATGTAGAACTTGAGACTAGATAGCCTAGGGACATACGGTAAAACCAGAAAATGCTGGTTTAAAAAGAGGAAAAAATATGTTGATGAAATGACTCCTGATAATACATTCTGCTATCCTCATAGATCAGTGCCTTGTTCAATCATCAAGAAGCTTCCTCCTGAAGCAGATGGAAATTAATACAGGGGCCCACAGCCAGACATTATACAGACAGTGAAAGAAACACTCAGCTTAAGTGAGATGTCTCCATCCAACCCCTCCACTCAGAGCTCAGGAAACCTTGTGGAAGTGGAATCAGAAAGAATGTAAGAGCAGAGGGGACAGAGAACCCCAAGAAAACATGGTCTTCTATATCAGCATGAGCAATGTTCATATGAATTCACAAGAAACTGAAGCAACATGCATGGGCCCTGCACGAATCTGCACCAGATCCTCTGTGCTTATCTTATGGCTTCCAGTTCAGTGTTTTTATGGAATTAACTCCTGAGTGGGAAAATGAGTGTGAAAATCTCTGACTCTTGAGCCTTTCTTGGGCTCTTGCATTCTGGTTGGTCTCTCTTGGCTGACTTTGATGTGATAGTTTTTATTTTATTTTATTTTGTTAACTTTAAAAAAATGAATGCATGCATGAATGAATGAACGAATATAAACCTAGCAACTATGGTAAAGGTTAATAATAGGACTGTCATTTATACCTTCTGGGAGAGGGAAAATCGGTTTTCTCCACTAGAATGGCACTGGGCTTATCAGTCATTGCAAGAGAGGCTTCATGTTCAGGAGTAGTTGATCAACAACACACAGTGTTTTATGTGTGTGCTTCTATTAGGTTACAGTTTGGTGTTTTCTTTTTGTGTGATGCTGTATTTTGTTTTATTTGCTTTGGGCATTGTATTGGGTTTTGGGTTTGTTTTTTGAGAAAGAACATAAGTTGCATAGGTAGGGAGGGGCAGAGGATTTTGACCAACTTGGGGAAGGGGAAGAATATAATCAAACTATTTAAATTTAAAATTTTTAATAATAGAAATATTAAAAAGAAACTAACTGGATAACTGAATTACCTAACTAAATTTTCATTTTTATGTCTATGGAATAAAAATAATAGTAATCACTCCTCAAGGCTAGATTAAAAATAGGTAAAATTCTTCATGGGGAAATCTTAGCACCGTGCTCCAAATATATATGTTCAGATATTGTGATGATAAATATAAAAAAAAAGTTACACATTGTAAATGGAAGGAGTAAAACCAGAGATGTTCTTTATTCCATGTCTACACTTGTAAATTTATTCCATAAATCTAAATATAAGAACTTTTAAATAATTATTTTTTTATTTTTCTGTGGAAAATAGATTTTTTTTCATGCAATATGGTCTGATTATGGTTTCCTCTTTCCCAACTCCTTCCAGATCCTCCCTGTTGTGGTTTGTTTTTTACTCTTTTTTTGGGGGGGGTGCCACCCAACTTACAAATAAATTCACGAAAGGAGGCTTATTCTTAGTTATGAATGCCTGGCCTTAGCTTGGCTTAGTTTCTAGCCAGCTTTCCTTATCTAAATTATCATGTCTACCTTTGGCCTCTGGGCTTTTCACATTCTCTAACTTCTGTAAATCTTACTCTTACTCCATGGCTTGCTGAGTAGCTGGGTGGCTGGGCTGGTCCCTGAAGTCTTCCTCCTTCTCTGGCTCCTAGCTCTTAGCTCTCTCCTCCCAGTTTTCTCCTATACATACTCTCTATGTTCCCACCCCACCTATCCTTTCTCCTGCCTTGCTATTGACCAGTTCTTTATTAGACCATCAGGTGTTTTACACAGGCACAGCAACACAGCTTCACAGAGTTAAACAAATGCAACATAAACAAAAGTAACACACCTTAAAATAATATTCTACTATACCTCTCCACCTCCCCATGCACACAAACTCACATCTTTTCTTTCTCTCATTAGAATCCAAAAAGGTGGTCTTGAGTGGCACATCCAACCACAATCCACTCAACACTTCCAGGCCTGAGCAGACAGAAGACAGAGAAGGCTCCCCTCCAGGCCCCTTGTTCTGAGGGAGAGGAGTCACATCCAACCACATCACCATCATGGTGAGTGAATACAGGGTGAGGAAATGTAAGAGAGAGTGAGGCAGAAAGATCCATTTCCTGCGGAGGCAGAGAGAGGTGGACTGGGAGAGGCAAGGATTGTGAGGAACAGGCTGATACAGATAGCCTACTTGCCATCCGGGTGCATGGCTATGTCTGGGCCTGGGCTGCTGCTAAAGGCCATGTCTTTGTCTGTGGCCCCAATGCAGCTGTGGGGGTCTGTGTTATGCCCGTGGTTTCTGTTGCTACTAAAGGTTCTATGAATGCCCAGAGTCTGGGCCACCACCTGGGACCAGATTGGTGTCTGAGGGAAGTGCCCCAACAAGGATCATGGCATCTAAGAGGACTGCCCTGCCACCCAAGACCGTGGGGGCATGCTGATCCCGGAGGCCTGTGCTGCCACCCAGGACTGCTGAAAGGTATGTCTGGTTCCACGATCCTGCTGCAACCAGGCTCTGAATTGATGTCTGTGGCTCCTGCTGCCACCAAGGAATGAGCTGAGGCACAAGGTCTGGGCCGGCACCTGAGATCCTGTTGGTCTTAATGGTCAAGCTGCCACTGAGGTAATACCTACTTGGGAGGCCTGAGCTGCCACATCAGACCATGGTGTGACCCAAACTGCCACAGAAGGTCATGTCTGAGTCCATGACTTTCCCATGGGTTGGGGTCTGTGTTGTTGTTTGTGGCTCAGGTTACCATGGAAAACCAAGCAATTCCCTGGGGTCTGGGCTGCCACCTGGGGCCATGATGATCTGGGTGGTCTGTAATGCCAACTAGGGCCAAGATGACATCCCTGCCCAGGCTGCTGCCAAGGACCATGCCTGGGTCTTTGGTCCTACTTCGATCTGAGCCAATGTTGATATTTTCCGCCTGTGATGCCATCAAAGTCCAGAAGGAGGTCCAGGATCTGAACTGCCACATTGGGCCAAGTACTCATGATGCCACTGGGTCCTTGCCATTCTGAATGACCCTGCCAACTGGGGCTATGGAGACATTCGGGCCCAGGCTGCTGCCAAAGACTATGTCTAGTTCTATGGTCCAACTGCTACAGGGGTCTGGGTGGATAGTCATGGACCTTACAGCCACCTAGGGCCATCTTATGCTCAAGAGCTGAGCCTCTGCAGGGTCATAGAGATCTAAGTGGCCCGAGCTGCCACCGGGGGCGGTAGTGCCATCTGGGCCTGGGTTGCCATTGGAGGCATTGTTTGGGTCCATGGAACGGCCAGTCACAGTTAGTGGTGAGGTCTGTAGCTCCTGTTGCTACTGAGTGATCCTGCCCCTCTGTGGGGGCAGCACTAGAAAGAACTGGCCCTGCTCCTCACCAATTACAACATTCGGGAGAAAAGGCCCTACACCTCCCCTGGGCAGCACAGTAGAGTTGGCTTTGGTATTGTGAATGCCCAGAAGGCTTGTGAGTGTGAGAGCTAGACCCACTGTCTGTCATGTGGTGGTGTCGTGGGAGAGGGAGAGATAACTCCTTCGCCCCTCTTCCCTCTCCACCTATGGCAGGCAGGAAAGTTGATCTCAGAGTCACAAGAGTGGGAGAACTGGTCTTGCCTCTCACTGGCTGCAGCACTAAGAGAAGCTTGCCCTGCCCCTAACCTAGGAAGCACAGTGGAGCTGACCCTGTTTGCAGGCACACAGGTGATCCACCCCCTCAAAAGTGCATGAGAGATTTGGTCCCACTCCTAATGTGCCATATGGTGGAGTGGGCGAAGGTGAGAAGACCACCCTTGCCCCTAGCCACCTCTGGTGGGTGGGAGAGCTGGCCCTGGGGTCATGGGAATGGGAGAATGGAAACTCTGACCCTACACCTCACCTGGGCAGCACAGTAGAGCTGACCCCCTTGGCAGGGTAACAGGTGAGCCTACCTGGAGGGCATGAGAGAAAGAGGACTGACCCTACCCCACCTTGTCAGCCATGTAGTGGTATGGGTAAGGGAAAATGCCCCCTCTTGCCCCTTGCCTTCTCCAGCAGTCACGAGAGCTGGCCCCAGTAGCAAGAGATCCGGAGAGCTGGTCCTGACCCTCACCTGCTGCAGCACATGGGAAAGCAGTCTCGGCACCTCACTTGGAGAGCACACTGGAGGTGACCCTGTTGGTGGTACATGAGTGCGCTGGTCTTGTGAACATGAGAGCAGGGGAGCAGCACCTGCCCCTCCCTTGTATATCATGTGGTAGCATGGGTAGGGGAAATATGCCCTTCTCCCCTGCTCCCACCCATTCCCAACTGCGACAGGGGCCAGAGAGCTAGACTCGGGGTCAAGAGAACAGAAGAGCTAGACCTTTCCCTCCCCAACTGCATCAATTGGGAGAGCTGGCCCTATACCTCTCCTAAGCCAAACAGAAGAGCTTGCCCTGATGGTGATGATGAGGGAAAGCTGGTGGGCTGACCAACCCAGCTACCATCCAGGCCCAGAGCCAGGGTTATGAGTTAGCCCACCCCAAAATACTCCTCATCTATGAACTCCTTGAATATGAGAAGGGGCTGGATCTGCAAATCCAAAGCTACGGGATCTCCTGAGAAAGGACAGCAGGACATCCAGGAGGAATCCCAGTGAGTGCCCAGTTTTTAAATGTAGCAGAGGTCATAGGCATTGAGCCAGACCAATGAGCCATTGCAATGAACACTTACAATAAAGCTATACAGGCTGAGGGGTATACTGTGTGACTCATTAGGCCACATTAACGCTTCCATACCAAAACTTCCTTTTTTTTCTGGTTTGTTTTGTTTTTAGGCTATATTTTAAATATTGTTTTGTTTTGGGGAGGGGTTATAAGGGCATAGGATGGAGGCGGGAGGTGGGGGAGATGAATAGGAACTGGATGTATGATGTAAAATCCACAAAGAACCAATAAAAACATTTAAAAAAGAATACAAGAGGTATCTTAAAAATGATTAAGTAAAATACGGTAAAATGAAAACAAACAAACCAGAATAGAAAAAAAAACAACAACAACAAAAACAAAAACAAACAAACAAACAAAAAACAAAGGGGAGAAATACAGCTAAGGAAGGTCCAAGAACTGCCAGGCAGTGGTAGCACACTCCTTTAATCAGTACTCAAGAGACAGAGGCAGGTGGGTTTCTGTGAGTTTGAGGCCAGCCTGGTCTACAAAGTGAGAGGCACCAAAACTACACAGAGAAACCCTGTCTCAAAAAAAAAAAAAAAAGAAAGTACAAGAAGCATATAGAGTTACACACACACATATGCACACACAGAAATTCCATAGAAACACAAAACTGGAAACCATAGTATATACTCAGAGGATTTGTAAGGTAAAATAAATAAATAATAATAATTATGATAACAATATATGATAATAGTGATAGCAACAACATTGATAGTAAAGCCCTGAAAAATCATTATGAGATAAAGAGCCTCTGAAAATGCCTTTGAGTTCATTTTGTGGTGGCTATGTATTACTGGGCCTGGGTCCTGGTGAGAAAAGTTTTTGTAGCACAAATCTTAAAGGGTCTTATTGATAAAATTAAACCCGGAGCCAGGTACTGGGGTCAACGCTGGAAGATCAGAGAAGCAGAACAAGCCATAGCCACCTCATGGCGCCAATTCCTCAGCTGATCCTGTTTCCTCAGACTGGAGGCCTCTGAGTCCTCATCCAGAATGACTCTCAGCTGAACTGCTGCTCAAAAGTCTAAAAGCTTAACCTGCTCTAGTTCCTGGTTTTCATGTCTTATATACCTTTCTGCTTTCTGCCATCACTTCTTGGGATTAAAGGTGTGAGTCACCATGCCTGGCTGTTTCCAGTGTGGCTTTGAACTCACAGAGATCTGGATGGATCTCTGCCTCCAGAAGGCTAGGATTAAAGATGTGAGTGCCAACATTTTCTGGCCTCTGTGTCTGTCTAGTGGCTGTTCTGTTCTCTGAACCCACATAAATTTATTAGGGTGCATGATATATTGGGGAACACAATATCACCACAAGTTTTTGTTTACTCAGTGATACTTCATTGGAGAAAATTAATTTCTTTTTTAATTTCTGATAAGTTACCAATTGGAGATTGCTTCTGGGTGAGGGATAGGTGCTTGTGTCCACTTTCTGTCTTAGAGGTGGGACCCTATCTGGCCCGACCAGTGGAGCTCCTGTCCATGCTGCTTCAGTCTCTGTGAGTTCATATGTGTATTGGTCCTATTGTGTTAGAAGGACTGTTTTCTTTGTGTTCTCTATCCCTTCTGGCTCTTACATTTGTCTCTTCCTCCTCAGGGTTCTGGGAGACTTAATGGGAGGGATTTGATATAAACATCTCATTTAGGGCTGAGTGTTTCAAGAGTGTCTCACTCTCTGCACATTGTCCAACTCTGAGTCTGTATTTGTTTCCATCTACTACAAAAGAAAGTTTCTCTGATGATGGCTGACTAAACACTGATGTATGATTATATCAGAATGTCATTGAGTCATTTTATTGTGACATTCTTTAGCAGAACACTAGTATTTGATTTTCCCCTAGGTCCCTAGCCCATTTAGTCTCAGGTTCTTGGTCATACAAGCAGTATCAGGAATGGGTTCCATCTCATGGAATGGACCTTAAATCCAACCAAATATTGGTGGATTACTCCCACAAGCTTTACCATTGTTGTTTTATTGCATTGCAGATCTAAGGGTATACAGCTAGGTTGGTATTTACCTTTCTCCTTTGGAAATGTATAGAGTACCTTCTGGTACCAAGAACACTAGCCTGTAGGGATGAAGGTTCTCAGTAGACATCAGCTTGACTTCTTCATGTTCAGTGAGTCAGGTAGGTGTTTTCTTAGCAATAGGACCTTATTGTTCTTCACAGAACTTGAGAGGACAATTTCTTCATATGGAAACACACACACACACACACACACACACACACACACACACACACACACACCAGGATAGCTAAAATCATCCTAAATAATGAAAGACTACTTCTGGAAATACCCTTCTGTTTTTAAATTGTTTCTTTCTTTTAAAGTTAGCTCCTAAAAAAATAGTTGATTTTAGGCATCATTTATTTAGAAAGAGCGATATGATTGTGAGGGTTAGGATTATTTAGTATATAACTCAAAATGTAGAAAATATATTTTTTTTTCTGTATCTGTTAAAATATGAAAGTTTACAGTGAAAGTTCTCTGAAACCACAGTAAAACTGTTTGTATAACTACAGAGGACCATTCAGTAGAGCATTTATAATGAAACACAAGTAATTTGGATGGATAGGTTGTAATTATAAGGGTTTACTGAGGCAGGCAAATGGTGTTCATCAGTTAGGTTGTATTCTAAGCAGAGGTTCTCACTGGAAGATCAGCCTGTCATTCCTGTTACACTTCCCAAGGTTGATTTCTCTTTCGGTGGTAGCAATACAAAAAATAACTTCGTTGATGGCCTGTGTCCTACTGCAAGGCCATTCGAGATGAATTCCTGAAAGGGAACAAAAGCAGATATGTGAGACTTGAAGAAGACTCAAACTCCATACTGCTGTCTAGTGGAACTCAGAGTTTATGCTTTGTATTTGATATCTTAGATAGGAAAGATTCAGTATTTCAAGCAAACATACCAACAAAAGCAAGCCAAACGTGACTGAAGCCAGATGGGCTATAGAAAACCTTGAGGGAAAAAAAAGAAGGGAAGGAAGGAAGGAAGGAGGGAAGGAAGGAAGGAAGGAAGGAAGGAAGGAAGGGAGGGAGGGAGGGAGGGAGGGAGGAAGGAAGGAAGAAAGAAAGAAAGAAAGAAAGAAAGAAAGAAAGAAAGAAAGAAAGAATGAAAGAAAGAAAGAATAAGAAAAATAAAACAGTAACACCAATGACAAATATCAATCAAGCAAAACATCCTGGATGTTCTGGCATCTAGACGTAAAAATAAAATTAAGGATGCAGTTTATTACTACTTTGAACTCCATCTTCTTTAATTCCACTATGCTCATGAGGAAGGGATATGTAACCTATATTTTCATGTTTTCTTACCATAGCAACTGATTTTGTTAGATGCTTCAGCACTGGGAGATCTGAATGTGGAAGAAGAGGGAAAATATTTATACTAGCAGCATTTCACATTTCCTGAAAATGCATTAATTGGCAATAGATCCAGGGTTGGTTGCTAATGCCACAGTCCCAGGACCAGACTGCTGAGGCAGGAGGATCACTCAGTTTCCAGTTCAGTCTATGTTGCATAGTGAGTTCCAGTCTGGTATAAGCTATGGAGTGAGATGCTACATTAAAACAAAACAAATGACTTTTGTGGTTCCTGAATCTATTAATCCAACAGGAAGAGACTTGGTGTAATTGCTTTGTGAATTCGCAATGGAGCTCAACAGCATTCTCTGATACTAAACATAAATGCCTTTAATTTTCAAGTGGAGCTTAGGAAACAAAACTCTTACTCCTGTTCTTTGAGCTTAAGTGAATAAAAAGCAACTGCTTCCCGCTCAGAGTTGGCTGTTTGTCTTGGCCAGGCATGCTGTTAATGAGCATTGCAACCTTCTCTGAAACAAGGCTTCCTCCCTAGAGCCTACTAGTGAGTATATGATCACTCTTCACTCTCCTGACAAACCTGGTATTTTAATGAACATTGAGAGTTAACCTGTAGCCCTGTAACTCCCTCTCTTGTTTTTGTGGAGATGAGAATTCCAATGGGTGATGAAAAAAATACTCCTGTCTCTCCTAACTAATGAGAGACAAAAACTACTGTCTGGGTAAGGATAGTGAAGAGAATGTGCCTCTGGGGATCACAGAAACATCTAGAAAATGGTATTTTTGATCATTATGGAGCTTACCACCTGGTTTCTCACATCTCCTCTTGAAAGGAAGATAACAAGTCATTTGAAAGCACAGAGTGAAGACTTAAGTCATCACTTTAATGTAGAACACTATATCCAGGAATACTTCACATAGTTATTTAATTACAAATCTCATAAAACATTTGTGTTATTTGCTGCATTTGGTTATCCAAACACAGGCTATAAATCAGATGCCTAGATACAACCTCTCCTTGCATGCAGAAAGAAAACCAATAATGTGATGATGCATTTGATCCAGGTTTGCAGTAGGACAGCAGGAGTTAAAACTTTTCTAATGAGAAGGTCTCTCGTGTAAGCAGAATTTGCCCTTCACCTTGATTCACCTACTGTTGTAAATATTAAATAGTACCTCTGCATTGCCTTGTTTCGTTCCAATTAATTCCCTATATTTTATTCAAAGAACTCTTTCAGCAAATCAGTTCTTAGAATATCCCAGAAAGGCTGTTAAAATAGTGCCTTCCTGTACTGTGACCAACGATAATGAACCAACACAAACCTAAAACCCACAGACTGTAATATATATGACCAATACAGTATGATTTGGAAGAGCAGAGCAGAATTCAGCATATAATTCCTATTTGAGAGCCCAGCATGTGTGCTAAGTAAGTGGAACTATTTCTAAAGGGCTAACTATAATGCTGCCTAATATGTACAGGTCCACTTTGTGAAACCATATGGTGTGGCTCTCTTTCAAAGTTCAGAGTATTTCACATTTAAAGAGGCACACCTTTATGTATAATGCATTATATTATTTCTCCAGTAGGATTCAGGATGGTAATTGTAGGGAAAATAAAGAAAGTATAAATAGCATCATATCAATTCGCTAGATGAAAAAGTGAATTATCTCATTCACACTAGGGTATGGATCAGTCTTCAAAGTTAATTTGTGACAGTGGATAAGGAGAGTTACACCAGAAGCAAAAAAAAAAAAAAAAAAAAAGACCTTGTGATAACACACCAACACATTTGGTACCATTTGCAGTATCCTCATTCTATAGCACAAATGGTGAATAGAGACAGAGCAGGTATACATAGAAAACATAAAGATGGTAGGGGAAATTGCAACTTGACCAACTAATGAGACATGCAAAGTGGGGGCTGTTTGTTGTACTTCACTGTCACCCCATTGTGGCTGGCTCGCTCATAATCTCAGCAACAATCTGAAGTTGAAAATCAATTAAGCACGCCTGCATTAGGAAAAACATGTTCACCTGAGGTATCATTATTTATTTTTATGAGAATATTAAGAATATGCCTTTATTTTTGTTGTTATTCTTTGTCTTAAAAATGTTTATATTCAGTCTATGAGGATCCCATACATTAGCAAGTATTTAGAATGAGGTTACAGTTAGAGTTTGCAATGGTTGAGGAAAGCATAGTAATAAGCTCTGCTCTGAGATGTGTTACCTCATTGGCCACCAATGCTTGGCTAGGTCGAGTTTCAGTACTATGCCTGGTTCTCCTTCAGTTTACTTGGTTTTTAGTCCACTAGGATAGCTGTTGGTTACCACTAGGACATGCGTCCCACTATTTCAGCTTTCAAGATATTTTGTTGTGCTGACCACCATTGTAGTTCATAGTCACAGCTTGATAGGACTTGAAAGTAATGTAATCTCTATCCAAACATCACATCAGATCCAGCTCAAGGCCTCTGTGCTCTTTGTCCTAAGTGCCTGGTGTTTTCAATTATATGGACTTAAATTCCATCTACAGATAGTATCATTCTCATTCCTCATCAAGGAAATTCCTCTTCACAACAGATGGAGACCATAATAGAAAAGCACAACCAATCCAAATAGAGTTTTAGAGCCCAGTTCCAACTGATATATCTACTACACAACTGCTGTACCTAAAGCTCTCTCCTCTCTCTCTCTCTCTCTCTCTCTCTCTCTCTCTCTCTCATGCAGACACACAAATGCACACATACACACACATACATACAAACACACACATAGGGGGAGTTGTATATACTGGAATACTCTATCATCTATTTATTATGTATATATATATATATATATATACACATCTATATCTATCTATCTATCATCTATCTTTCTTTCTTTCTATCTATCTATCTATCTATCTATCTATCTATCTATCTATCTATCTAATTTACGAAAAAGAGGCCATGAATTTAAAAGAGAGCAAGAGAGGGGTAAGTGGGGTGGTGGTGGAGGGAGGAAATGAAAGGGAAAATGATGCAACTATATTATAATCTAAACTAATTATTTAAAAAAATTAAACATCATACCTTTATATTGTCCAATAACTTTGACTTTAGGCATATACTACTGTGTAATCAATCACTTTATACTTGTTCAGGCAAAATGGAGAAGCTACCTTGCTCTTAGAATTATAATGATCTCAACTATCCTAAAGTAGAGAATTTTTTTTAAATATTGTAATTTCTGCTCCCTCTCAAATTCTGAGGTAGATATTCATAATTTGTGTTTCTCATTTAAATTACTAAACATTTCATGTGAATGTTTTAGAAGATGTAAATATTTCCTTATATAGTATAAATAAGCTAATGAAATGTTAGGATGTGTATTGTTTATTGCTTAACAAATACTTTTCCAGTACAGCAATATATTATATATAATCTTTGTTAGAAATTTGAGAGAAAATACTGAATAAAATAAAGTAAAACAAAATAACTTCCCAATATCTTGCATAGAAGGAAAGGAATCTTTAGTAAAGGGGTCATAGGATCTCCACACTGCTTTTTTACTTTCATTTCTACCTAATTAAAATAATATGTTTGCATTAAAACCACATCTATATTCTACATTTTAATTTAAGAAATATTCCCTTTGGCAATTACAGCTTGAAGAACTTTTGGATAGCACTGTACTTATATATAAGCAAACTATAATCAAGATTTGTTTGTTCGATGTCACATATGGATTAATTTATTTACATCCAGCACATTGTGCTTCCTAAGGCATGTCTGTATAAGATTACTCACACTAATTAAGACAGAATTTCAAGACCATTAAAAACTTTCACTAAACTCCATTATTAATGTGAGCGTGAAGGAATCCTCAACAAAAGTCCATATCATTTTTTCCTGAAGCATTTGCTGTTTTCATATGTGGCTTGTTTATGAACACATAGATATGCATATATGTACACACACACACACACACACACACACACACACACACATATATATATATATATATATATATATATATATATACCCCCGCATATAATGAAGCTATAAATACGTATAAAAGAAACTATATACCTTTGTGTGTTTGTGTATAAATTAGTGTCCATGTGAAGTGTGAACCCACAAAAGTCTTTTTAATAATTTATTAAGAGGTGCAGTGGAAATACAGATTCACTAATACAGAACAAGGAAGATACCACTGCTGATCCAGCTGGTCCAGCTGTGGCAGTCCTGTCCAAGAATGATGGGGACCAAGCACAAGCTGCTGCATGCTGCTTGATCCAGTCCTAGCCAGCCAAGAGAGCACATGACCTCTCTCCTTCTACTCTTAAATGGTCATGTATGTAGGCAAGACCATGCCCTAGGGCTTTCTACCCCAAAGCTATTGGGTGAATGGAATGAATTCCTACAACCCTCACATACTTGGAGTAATGCCTGTGTTTGCACATATATGTGCAGGCCAGAGGTCATCCTTGGATGTCATTTCACTGAAGCTATACATCTTGTTTCTTGACACAGAGTCTCTCACTGAGATCTGTGCCTCACATATTCAGTTAACATGCCAGAATATACCTTTGTCCACTAATGGGATCACTATACTTGGCTTTCTATGGGACTACAAGGCTGTCAAACTCAAATGCTCAATCTGTGTTATGTGTACCTTATGGAATGAGTCATCTCTTATGTAGCTTCTGTACATCTTTTGAAAACTGTAATCTTCTTGAAAGATTAATGCTGTAAATTCTGCTTTGTTCAGATTACCCAGAGAAATCCAATTTATTAAATATGCCAAATCTTCTTTAAAGTGGAAGTTAAGGGATAATACTAGTCTGTGCTATAATTATTTCTTTGGAATGTATATAAATAAAATATTACTTTTCAATACAGAACCAGGACCAGGAGTTTCTCTGTCTCTGTCTCTCCCTTTGTCCATCTGTCCATCCATCTCTCTCTCTCTCTCTCTCTCTCTCTCTCTCTCTGTGTGTGTGTGTGTGTGTGTATTCCACTGCTTTGGATTCTTAGCATCAGGACATTTTGCACCTATTTAAATATTCACAGTTAAAACAGGTGAAGTAAACCAAAGGATAAATTATTAAAATCAAATTTTCTCTTAATTCAAAAATATTCCCCATGTCTCTAAATTTCTTACAACCATTATATGTCTTATTCCTCAGTAAACAAGTTTTTCCTTACCTGGAGTCTCATTTCTTATAAATCCTGGCTTTAAGTACATTTCTCTGATTGCTTCTCTGTAATGCCCACTTTTTCCACCTGCCCCAAGTCTTTTGACTGAAACCTGGGGTCAAGTGTAGGACTCTTTATGCCTTCTAAGTATTAGGCAATAACAGCGGTGATTGCTCACTGGCAGCAGGGAGGAAAACAGGTCTTCTGGGATAAGAAAATCTCTGAGCTGCAAGATGAAGTGGGGTCCAGCGGGTTTTTCTCTGTGCTGGCTGAGACTCCCTCACAAGCTCTCCTGGGCCTAACTGCTCCGTTTCCTTCACTGATCCACTATATTTATTTTATTATTCTCACCTAACATAATCCTTAACCCATTTGCAGTGGGAAAGTGATTATGCCCCCCAAGTCCCTGGCCTTCTCCCTCTTTTGTTTTGAACTGGCAGCTGCAGCTGCTTGGTGAGAGCCTTGAAAACATCCATCAGTTTCACAGCTAGAGGCACAGCGATGGGTACTTTGACTTTCTGTTTTTCTTATTTTAAACTGGTTGTTCTCTGAGAACCACTTCTTTGCATAAAGTGGAACATGCAGGAGGAAATAGAGAATGCAATCTGTGAGCAGCTGGATGCTGGCCTCCACTGCCACTGGGGATGGAGAAGGCCAGGATATGATGTTCTTCTCTGGGGAGATCCCTGCAATGATCTAATACTGTCTTCTCTATGTTTTGGCCACTAACCCTGGTTTATTGTCTGATTATAACTTAAAATGCAATGACTTCCAACCATTTGAAGAAACAGATTTTGTTCACAAGCATTTAGTCAACTGCTTACTCATTTATGCTTTTGGTCAAATCCTGACACATGAAAATAAATAAATAAAAATAAATAAAATATTTCAAAACAAATAATGATGTCCCTCATTTGAAACCAGGTTGTCTTTTCTGCACTGGGAAATTGCAATCTGTAAGTCACTACCGTGTATCCTCTCAGGAAATGACTCTTGATATAGAATGTGTAATAAGTTTCAAAAGAGAAATAGATAAGATGGCACCTATAGAGTTCCCTGCAGACTTTCTAGAATCTCCTCTCTACATTGGAGAATGTAAGTAGAGACATCACAGGTCTTTGTTCATGGCCTCTGCACTAATTCCATTATAGACTATATATTTTCCTGTTTAGACATTTAGTCAAAAGCAGAGTTTGAAGGTGAGTCTAAAGTGTGGTAGAAGCTCAATATACATCAAGCTTATTTTTACTTCAGGCAACAATTAAGGTAATATAATTGAGCTCATTTTCAGGAAAACAAAAAATAACCCTTACCATAGTGCACCCGAGCATTGTAGGAGCGCTCAGGAGAGACAAGTGACAATGTATAACTAAGGAGTCACCTGGAAGTTTATTCCTACAGTGTTCTGAAAGAGAGTGCACAGATAAGACTGAATAAATTTTGAGACTATCAAGACAACAATTGTCACATAGAGGACTAAAGGACTGGAGTCCATTGGGCATGGTGAGCATAACTTCAGCACTTGGAAAGTGACTTCCTTTGTTGGGAGACAAAGAAGTAAAAGTTAACTATTCTTAGTCTAGCTTGAACAAAATAAATGAAACACACACACACACACACACACACACACACACACACACACAAACACATACAAACACACCTTAATCTAAAAGGAGAAAATCTCAGTGGAAAAGAAATAGTTTAGTGGAAAATGAGGAATTGCATTATGCCTTTTGAAAATTTGACATTCTTCTCAGATTTGTCCATAGCCTGCAATATGATATGGTGCAAATTCCTTTATGTTGCCAGGATTTTTATTTCTCACCAACAAGCTAAAGCAATTAAAGACTACTATCTTAAAAGCATCCATGTGCTGTTGTACTACTGTTTTATTTTCAAAGAAAGCATTAGCAGGAGCAGATACTGCAAGTGAAGCTCTGACTAGGTTATAAGTTGATTGAAAGGGAGATTTGTGGTTCGTTTGTTTAAAGTGGTGCACAGCCATGTAGATACTAAAAAGACAAGAATAGTTTCAATACAGGGCTTCACACAGAATGAGGAGAAGGACACTAGCCACAGGACAGACACACACGTGGAGAAAAGTTTGCCAAGAAAAGAGGTGGTTACATTAACACAGCTTTCTGTTTTCTTGTTGTTGTTTTTGTTTGTTTTTTAGAGGTGATATCTAATCAGAGGCCTTATATTTAACAAGCGATAGATGTACCAATAGCCCTGTTCTTTTTTATATGTGCATTGTGTTTGTATATAAATTATATAATTACATAAGTATATGTATGCATATATGCATGTATTAGTATAGATAGCCTAAAGTATATATATATATATATTTTATATTTACATGTGTGAATAATAAACATTATAAGAGGAATAAGCATTTCTTAAAAATTCTCAAAAATGTAAAAATTGGGGCAGCAAAATGGATCAGTCCACAAAGGCACTTGCCAACAAGAGTGATGACTTGAATTTAACCTCTGGGAATCCATATGGTGAAGGAAAGAAATGACTCCAGCAAAGTGTCCTCTGACCTTCACATGTGTGTACCAAGACAAGAGGATTGTACCCAAAATAATTGTAATATTTCTTACAAGGGTGGAGTGAAGTTGTTCATTAATTACATAATCAGAAACATGGCTTGTAACATGACTTATATTAAGATATTTATAAGTAATTAAAGGAACGTAAGGAGTCAATAAGCCCAAGTTTAAAATCAATATAAAACAGAGATCACACTTGAGAATAAGCCACAGGAAATCAGTGATATGAACAAATATCATACCTCTGTATTGTCCTCCATATACTGATGGGTGATATTGCTCTGTGTGCTGTGAATGTGTTGCTCTGATTGGTTGATAAATAAAATGCTGATTGGCCAGTAATGGGATAAGCAGAGAAGGAGAATTCTAGGAGAGGAAGGCGGAGTCAGTAGACTCCAGCCTGCTGTCCAGGGAGCAACATGTAACAGCACACAGGTAAAGCCACGGAACACATGGCAACATATAGATTAACAGAAATGGGCCGAGTTTAAGTGTAAAAGCTAGTCAGTAGTAAGCCTGAGCTAATGGCTAAGCAGTTTTAATTAATATAAGCTTCTGAGTGATTATTTTATAAGCATCTCTGGGGTCCCTGGGGGTGGGCAGGACCAGAGAAAGCTTTAGCTACAGTATACACTGTTATTGGAAGACATAGAGTATCTAATATTCAATTGACTAATAATTGAAGATTATTACTATTATTATTATTAAATTGACTAACAAAGGAAAATTATTATTTTGATGAGCAACACATTGCATGGGCTTATTAGATATATGAACTCTAAGTTGGAGAAGTGAAATGAGATACTACATTGGAGTGAAATCTCATTTTGATTAGAGTATAGTGAAAGAATTGTGATTACCTGGGGTCATGTTTTATAATTTAAGATTGAGAAACTGATATGACATTAACTTATGGCAAGGCTAGAGCTATGCAGAAGTTACAGAAGCATAGTTAGTGAGAATTCAACTTAGAGGGCATTGAAATACGTGCGGTATTTCTGACGCCAAGTCTTTGTTGTGGGTGTAAATGGAGCTGTTCACTGGAATTTTCTTTAACCAGTATGTACTTTTCCCTATACTATTGTGTAACCCTACTCCTATGGATACATGAACAAACATCTAGTCACCCTAGACTGGAAACCAATGACAGAACAAAGTGAGGATATCACTAAAGTACAACTTAGTGAACCCAGGAGTTTTATCAATGTTACCAGAATGCAGATAAGGATTTACTTACATAAGAAGAAATGACTCAAAGATAGCTGCATTGGTCAATACTGACCCAACAATTCATAAAAGCTGGAAACATATCAGACTACAGAACTTGAAGGCAGCTTAGTAGACTGGAGAGTGTCCTTTCCAGGTAGCTTAGTTGGTCTGAATCACATTCAGGGAACTCAGATAGGCACTGCCTCTTTCAGGCTGCTCAGCTTATCTGAGATTTTATACCATCAGTTCTTATTGTTTATATGTGCTTGAAGAAGGAGGAGTCCAGTGTATCTGGTCAATTTCAGGAACTTCCTGAAGTCTGAAGTTTTTTTTTTTTTTTTTTTTTTCCTAAGTATGAAGGAGCTTCCCTATACAAAGAAATATTTCATCACTCCTTAGAATACCTTGTCTTCTCAAAGCATCCTTGCCAGTTGAAATGAATTTCTTCATCTCAGAAGAAATTACTTTACAACATAAGGGTCAGGCATTCAAGACCAGCCGTTACTACCCATGACCTTGTTTACAAAGCATGTGAGGTCCAGATATGCTTGCAGACTTTAAAAATTCATAATTTCACTTTTTCAAAATTTATAATATCAATAATAATTCAGATTTTAATCATCTCTTGGAAACTTGAAAATATAGATATTTCTAGACATGTGTTTATTCATTAATTAGCATACACACTGCAGTGCTGTTCAACTAGCTGCAAAGCTGAAAATCATAACATCTTAATAGCAAATTTCAGTGCCTGCAAATGAGTTTTTAATACCAATTTTCCTATCATCCTCTACTGAAGTAATAAAGTCCCCTGAAGCAATAGCCAGTGTTAGATAGGGGAATATACAGAAATTAGTAACATGGAGCCTCAGAAAGTGTTCCTATGGTAAAGGCCTGTGCCATTCTTGCTCCCCCTTCTGCTCTCCCTCTTTCCATCCCCATTCCTTCTTTCTTTTTCTTATCTTGAGTTACCCTCTAAATGAATGAAGTATTATGAAAACTAGCCCTTTGCTCCCCAACAGATGTGAAAATTAATTATAACACTAAATAATAGGCATGACAGAGTAAGCAAGGCAGGGCCTTTTCATAGCCGGAATACCTATAGATTAGGAGAGTTATTAACATTGCTTCAAGCTATAAGTTGTAGAGTAGCCTTGATTTGGATGTTCTTAGAGAAATGGAAGAAAAACATCTTTCATAAAAGCATTTTATATTCTCAATGTTTCCTGTATGGTGTAAGCATTCTCTATTTAGAGGGCACTTAGAGTCAGTATTGGCAAAAGTCATGGTGTCATGTTTCCTTTCTACATTGGAACATGCTCTCATACAGATTTTGTCTGTTTTTATTTTTTTTTCCACCAGCTAGATTTGCCTTCTTTCCAATGTTGTACCTCCATTATTATCAGCTTTGACACTTCATCCCACTACCTAATTGCAATTCCCTCAGCTATCCAGCAATTCTTCCTCTGAGCAGATATTTAAAATAAATGAAAACAGAATCCCAATACAATACCCATACCTCTTGTTCATAGAAGAACTATTTAAAACAGGGGAAAGAGAAGGAAAATGATGAATCCATCAGTGGATAAAAAGACAAGTAATATGTACCATTGAATATTACCAGCTAACTAAAAAAGGAGGAAATCATGCCATTGTAACAACAGGGATGAATCCAGGATACATTAAACTATAAAACAATCTTCAAATATTTATTCGCTTTAATAGGATAGTAATAGCAATTTAACTTTATAATTTTTATATGAATACTAATTCAAGATACAGAAACTGATACAATGCAAATAAAAAGTAAGAAGAATAATTAGCCAGTAATGTGGCTCAATTAAATTTACTGATATTGTATGAGTCATTGGAATCAATCTCTAGTTCCATATACACATCTATATACACAGAACAGTAATAAGCACCCTGCTGAACATTGACTTTCCTGTACTTTCACGCTCTCAAAATTTCTTCCTCAAAAGTTTAAATTTCACAGGGGCACTTGCTCAGCTATGTTCATATCAGCATTATTTGTAATAGCCAGAACCTGGAAACAACCTAGATGCCCTTCAACCGAAGAATGGATAAATAAACTGTGGTACATATACACAATGGAATACTACTCAGCAGAGAAAAACAATGACATCATGAGGTTTGCAGGCAAATGGAGGGATCTAGAAAAAATCCTCCTGAGTGAGGTAACCCAGACTCAGAAAGACAAACATGGTATGTACCCACTCATAGGAGAATACTAGTTGTGGAACAAGGATGACTGGATGGCTACTCACAACACCAGGGAGGCTACCTGGAAAACAGGACCCCAAGAAAGACACTGGGATCGTCCAGTGACGGAGAAATGGATGAGATCTACATGAACAGTCTGGACATGAGTCGGGGTAATGAGGGGCGAGGGGCGAGGGAAAGAGAACTTGGGGGAGCAGGAGATCCCAACTGGATCAAGAACAGAGAGGGAACACAAGGAATGTTCATGGTAAATGAAGACCACATGAGACTAGGAAGAAGCAAAGTGCTAGAGAGGCCCACAGAAATCCACAAAGATGCCCCCACAATAGACTGCTGGCAATAGTCGAGAAATAGCCCCAACTGACCTACTCTGGTGATAGGATGGCCAAACACCCTAATTGTCGTGCTAGAAACCCCATCCAATGACTGAGGAAACTGGATGCAGATATCCAAGGTCAGGCCCCGGGTGGAGCTCCGGGAGTCCAATTGGCGAGAAGGAGGAGGGTTTATGAGAGCAAGAGTTGTTGGGACCAGGGATGGATGGAATACAGGGACAAGTGGCCAAACGAATGGAAACACATGAACTGTGAACCAATGGCTGAGGGGCCCCCAACTGGATCAGGCCCTTTGAATAGGTGAGACAGTTGATTGGCTTGATCTGTTTGGGAGGCATACAGGCAGTTGGACCGGGTCCTGTGCTCAGTGCATGAATTGGCTGTTTGAAACCTGGGGCTTAGCAGAGACGCTTGGCTCAGCCTGGGAGGAGGGGACTAGACCTGCCTGGACTGAGTCCACCAGGTTGTTCTCAATCCTCTGGGGAGTCTTTGCCCTGGAGGAGATGGAAATGGGGGCTGGGCCGTGGGAAGGGAGGCGGGGCGGGAGAGGGGAGAACGGGGGAATCTATTGCTGATATGGAAAGTTGAATTATATTGTAAAATAAAATAAAATAAATTCAAAAAAAAAGTTTAAATTTCCAAGCATTATTGTGTTTTAATGTTTATACTTGCTTTATGTACAGATATATATTCATTAGCAGTTCGCTTAATTTTCTTGATACTCTGTTGAAATGAATTATTCTAAGATGGTTCATATAATGTTGCATGGGTATAAACCCATAAATGCCACATGATAACCAGTGTGGTGAGGCTGCCTCCACAGTCCTGGTTGCCCCTGCTTTGATTTCTATAATTATAGGTTAACTTACAGTTACATTAATTTTAAGGATTTTAAACTATAGACAGGTTCATTTAGGGGCTGGTATCTCTATTTCTGTAGCAGCTTTAGTATACACCCATGTTCTTAATCTTTTAATAGTTTATATTTGCTGCTAAGTAGAAATTGTATCATGGGGATTTAACACAGTTTCTGTATACATTCATTTTTCAGTGCTAAAGTAATTTATGTTATTTTTTAAATTTTATAGTTAATTTAATTTTACATATCAGCCACGGATTCCCCTGTTCTCCCTCCTCCCGAGCCCCCACTCTCACCCCAATCCACCCTCCCATTCCCATCTCCTCCAGGGCAAGGATTCCCCTGGGGATTTAGCTTAGCCTGGTAGATTCATATTTTTATTGTGGAATTATCATAAATGGAACTATCATGAACATTATTGTCTATGACTTTTTATATTTAGAAATCTACTTTCCTTTATCATAAACAGATATATAGCAGAGCAAAATGAATGGAGTGTGTGGAGCCTCTTTTGAAAAGTCTTGGTGAGCAGGTAGTAACTGAAGTTTATTCATAGTTTGAACAGCACATAGTACATTATCACTTAGATCTTTTATTCTAATGAGTATGTTGGCACATATTTTTGTGGCTTTAGTCTGCACTGATGTTTCAAGTTATCCTGACATTCTGATTCCTTCTATGCAGAATTTTATGTTTCAAACATTTACTTTTCATTTGATTTTGTTTTTTTGTTGTATTATTTACTTTTGAGATATTTCCTATACTGCTAAAATAATTATTTTATCAGATACATGATACATTAATATTTTTATTTTATAGATTGTATTTTTTGTTCTATTAATATTTTCTTTTTAAAAGCTCAAGAGTTTTCAGCTTTGATTAATACCAAATATTTTATTTTTTAACATTTTAAATTAATGTATAATTTCTCCATCCACCATGCCCCTTCAACTCTAACATACAGCCCCCCTTGTTTTTTTTCAAATTCATCTTTTTCTTTAATTATTATTGCTACACACACACACACACACACACACACACACACACACACACACATCTAAAAATATAAATGTAAACTGCAAAGTCCATTTAGCATTACTTGTATGTGTATGACTTCAGGGCTGACCTCTTGGTGTTGTAGAGCCAGTTCGGGGTCCATGCTTGGTGATGATTAATTGTCTTGCTCTCAGCATTTCTTAGTTGTTTGTACTACTTTAGCTTTGGATGACCTCCATGAGATTTATAGCTTCCACATTAGTACGTCTATTGGTATGGTCTTTTTTCAGGTTTATTTTATGGGCAGCCATATTATTGTGGTAGCAAGGGTGAAGCTTCCCAAGTCTAGAAGACAAAAATCTCACAATTGATTTCCTGGTCCCCTAACTCTTAAAATTCTTCTTCTCCCTCTTCCATGATGTTTCCTGAGCCTTCACTTCATGAGTTGTTTTGCAGCTGTATCCACAGGGGCTGAGCATCCCACAATCTGTGGTTCTCCATATTTTGACCAATGGTTGTATGCCGGAATGCTTTCTCTGTTACAAAGAGGAGCTTCTTTGATGAGGGGTGAGAGCTACATCTATCTGTGGGTTAGTATTTAGAATAAAGTTACCACAAAATACAAAACAACCCTGACTAAAGAGAACAATGTTAGAGTAATTACCATTCCGTATTTCAAGATGTATAACAGCCATAGTAAAGAAAACAATATGAAAAGCAGTATAGTACTGTCACAGAGTCAGTTATTTTACTTTATTTATTTATTTATATTTATTTATTTATTTATTTATTTATTTGGCATCCTTACTGCAGTTTTTCCTCTCTCCTCTCCTCCCATGCCCCCCCCCTCCAAATCCACTCATCCTCTGTTTCTGTTCAGAAAGTGCCAGGCCTCCCATGGGTATCAACAAAGCACGGCATATCAAGTTGCAGTAGGACTAAGCACCTCCCCTTTTATTTAGGCTGGTCAAGGCATCCAGTATGGGGAATAGGTTCCCAAGCACCAGAAGAAGCTTTAGAGACAGCCCCTGCTCGCATTCTTAGCAGTCCCATAAACAGACCAAGCTACACAACTGTCACATACATGAAGAAGGCTTAAGTTGGTCACATGCAGGCTCCCTGGTTGTTGGTTCAGACTTTGTGAGTACCTATGAGCCAGGTAAATTGTTTCTGTGGGTTTTCTTGTGATGTCCTTGATCCCTCAGGCCCCAAGAGTTCTTCCTCCCTCTCTTTAGCAGGATTCCCTCAGCTAGGTCTAATGTTTGACTGTGAGTCTCTGAACCTGTTTCTATCAGTTACTGGATGAAGGCTCTCTCATGACAATTGGGATAGTCACCAATCTGCTCACAGGAGATGGACAATTCAGGCTATGTATCCACTATTGCTAGGAGTCTTAGCTGGGGTCATTCTTGTAGATTCCTGGGAGTTTCACTTGCATCAGGTTTTGATCTGACTCCAAAAAGCACTCCATTTTCAGTCATCTCTTTCAGTAATTTACCCCTCCACCCAACCAACCCAACCTGATTACCATCCTCAACTGCCCCCATTCTACCCAGGAAATCTCTGCTTTTTCGCCTTCCTTGGAAGATCCATGCATCCCCAACTGGGCCCTACTTGTAACAGTCTCTCTTGATCCGTGCATTGTAGCATGATTATCTTTTACTTTACAATTAATGTTCACATATGAGTGAGTACATACCATGTTTGTCTTTCTGGGTCTTGGTTACCTTACACAGGATGATTTTTCTAGTTCCATCCATTTGCCTGCAAATTTCATGATGTCATTGTTTTTAACAGCTGAGTAATACTGCATTGTGAAAATGTACCACATTGTCTTTATCCATTCTTTGATTGAGGGGCATGTAGGTTGTTTTTAGGTTCTGTCTTTTATGAACTAAGCTGCTATGAACATAGTTGAGCAAGTGTCCTTGTGGTATGATTGAACATCCTTTGAGTATATGTCTAAGAGTGGTATCACTAGGTCTTAAAGTAGATTGATTGCCAGTTTTCTGAGAAACTTCCAGATTAATTTCCAAAGTGACTTTACAAGTTTGCACTCCCACAAGCAATGGAAGAGTATTCCACTTGCTTCCCATACTCTCTAACATATAATATCATTTGTGTTTTTGTATAAGATGGAATAAATTCTGGCAGATGCAAGATGGTATCTCAGAGTCATTTTGATTTGTATTTTCATGATGGCTAAGGATGTTAAACATTTCTTTAGGTGATTCCAAGCCATTTGAAATTCTTCCATTGAGAATTCTCTGTTTAGGTCTGTACCCCATTTTTTAATTGGATTATTTGTTTTTTTTGGGGGGTGTCTAATTTCTTGAATTCTTTATATATTCTGGAGCTCATCCAGTTGTCAGATGTAAGGTTGGTGAAGATCTTTTCCCATTATGTAGGCTGCCAATTTGTCTTTTAGACAGTGTCATTTGCCTTACAGAAGTTTTTCAGTTTCATGAGACCCATTTATTAATTGTTGATCTCGGTCTTCTCTTCAGGAAGTAGCCTCCTGTATCAATGCTTTCAAGGCTATCCCCTACTTTCTTTTCTATCAGGTTCATTGTAGCTTGATTTATATTGAGGTCTTTGATCCACTTGGACTTGAGTTTTGTGCAGGGTGAAAGATATGGACCTATTTGCATTCTTCTACATGCTGATATCCAGTTATGCCAGCACCATTTGTTGAAGAAGAGAAGTCAATTATTTTTAAACTATTAAGCATTGAATCTAAAATATCCTTATAATCCTAAATTTAAAAGATTTCTACATATGCTTATATTAATCTGAATATGTAATTGAAATATTGCTTATATTTATGATTCCATATATTATGTATTCTATGACTCTGAATTGAGCTTACTTAAACATGGAAAATAATTTTTCTTGAACTCTTTTTGAAATAGAACCTACAAGTCATATATTTCTTTCATAATAAATATTGAATAAAATGTCACTTAAATACTATTAAAAATCATTAGAATTTGTGCCATAAACTTGAGGAAATTCACGAGTCTAAACAAATGACAAAGCCATGAAACTACTGAGTATTTTATACATTTTATGTATGATTAATTCTGAAGTCAGTTTTTTACAAGATGTAGTATCCCTTGCTGTTAGGAAATAAATTACTTGACTATCAATGATTGGAATGATAAGTTATAGTAATAATACATTTTAGGTCTATTTTGAAGAGTGTATCATGCACTAAAAAGGCAAAATATAAAATTCACTGGATATAGCACAAGTCATGTTAAAAAAATTGAAAAACTGAGTCTCAGGCAGATCTGGCTTTCTATAGGGGTGTTAGGAGACAGAAGTGCCCAAACCCTGCCCATCTTGATATAAAAGTGTGTGGGCTTCTATTTAGGAAGTGGTCTCCCATGCTAATTCATTCAGGGCTACTTCCTACTTTCTCATCTATCAGGTTAAGTGTAACTGGTTTTATATTGAGGTCTTTGGTCCACTTGGACTTGAGTTTTGTAAATGGCGATAGATATGGATCTATTTGCAGTCTTGTACATGTTGACATCCAGTTATGCCACCACCATTTGTTAAAGATGCTTTCTCTTTTCTATTGTTCAGTTTCAGCTTTTTTTTTTTTTTTTTTTTGTTCAGTGAAACAAAATGAAAATCAGGTGTTCATGGGTGTGTGGATTACTGTCAGGGTCTTCATTTTCATTCCATTGGTCCACATGTCTGTTTTTATGCCCATACCAAGCTGTTTTTATTGCTATTGCTCTACAGTAGAGCCTTCATACAGTAACTGATGGAAGCAGATGCAAAGTTCAATAGCCAAGCCCCCGGCCAAGCTCCAGGAGGCCAGTCAAAGAGAGAGAAGAGGGATTCTATGAGCAAGGGGCATCAAGATCATGATAGGGGAAACCTACAGAGACAACCAAACCAAGCTAATGGGAATTCATGAACTTTAGACCAACAACTTTGGAGCTTCCATGGGACTGGACTAGGCCCTCTACATAAGCGAAACAGTTGTGTAGCTTTGTCTGTTTAAGGGGCCCCTGGCAGTGGGATCAGGATCCATCCTTATTGAATGAGATGGCTTTTTGGAGCCCATTACCTATGGTGGGATGCCTTGCACAGCCTTGATGCAGGGGGAGGGGCTTGGACCTGCTTCAACTGAATGTACCAGGCTTTACTGACTCCCCATGAAAGGCCCTTTTCAGAGGAGGGAATGGGGAATGGGTTGGAGGGGAAGGCTGGGGGCATGGGATGAGGGAAGAGAGGAGGATTGTGGTTGGTACATCAAATGAATAAAAAAGTTCTTAATAAAGAAGACAAAGAAACTAAGAAAAAATTGTGTGAGCTTCTAAATAGTTTTCCTAATAGGATCTGTTATGTCATAAGAGATCTTCTGTAACAGACTTTTAACTTTTCTGTAGATAATCCAGGAAGGTTAAAATAAGGCAGTTTCTGTTGCTGACATGAGTCAAATATTCCAATTTCATCTACTTGGCTGTAAAGTGATGATGGATCAATCTATTGCCTATGTGGCAAAGAAGGCTCTGTGTAATTTTTCTAACTCTCTCTCCTAATATATACTATATACTAACCTTGATATATGTTCTTTATTTATATTACCCTTAATTAGGGCAATATAATTGTTTTGTACTTGTGAGTGCCTACAACTATCTATTCATTGTATGTGGCATTATTAACAAGGTTGGATTCATCCACAGATGCAAAGATCATTCAACATAAGTCAATAAGTTAGATTAAATTCATCATTAGAATAAACAACAAAAATCAGTGAATGAGGAGATTTTTGGGCAGTTAAAGTGCTTGTTATGTACATTAAGTATGAGGAAATTGTTCAGGTGCCCAGAACCCATGTAAAAGCCCATAGGATTTGGTTGCACATTTGAAATTCATGCCATCAGAAAGTGGAGACTGGTGATCCTTGGATCAAGCTAGCTGGACAGACTAGCTTTATTATAGAGAATCTCTGGGTCATATAGAGAGACCTTGCCTCAATAAATAGGGTAGAAAGCAATCATGACAAACTCCCAATATCAACCTAAACCAGTCACTTATGTAAACATGCACAATAGGTTCATCCAAAATCATGTGAACCTATAGGCACAAACACATACAAACCATATATACATATAAAAAAATGGAGAACATGATCATCTCAGTATAAGCATTAGTAGCAAAAGAACTTTATAAAACTCTGCATGTGTCCATGACAAACTGTCTTATTTGATAATCAAGAAAGTATTAGTTATTAAAACTGAATAAAATGTGAGTAATAGAAAGACATGACAACTTGATTACTCATAAGCCATCTAGACTAGATGGTATCTTTACAATCACTGGTCGTTACAACATCTTACTAAAGAAATTGAAAAGTGGTAGGGTCAGATCTTAGGATCATTGCTAAGTTATTTTATCATCATCTATAAAGAAGCAACTTGAGACTTTGAAGAGCTATTAATGGGCGTGTTACAAGTTGAGAAGAAGGAAGTTAGTGCTGTCCTTCAAAACCCAGAGATCTAATTCAAGCTTTGCTTTCCTCACGCTATTTCTCTGCTTTGTCATAGCCAGGTAAGAATATAAATGGACAGAGAGATTTCTACTCTGATGACTTAGTTTGTGGAGCAAGCTGTTTAGGGATGGCCTTGAGAAAATTGTTGGCAAGGACATCTTTCTGCAAAATAACACAGCAAATGAACAAAAACAGAATTTTGGAACAATCCTGAGTTAACAATGTTTTGAGCATGTAACCTGTGTTGGATTGTATATGTGTTGATGAATAATATGTCTTTGTGATGTGATTTTAAGTGAAGTCCTCATCAATGCCATAATGAATTAATCTGCAGGTCTGAGCATGTTATGTTTTATGGTGACTTACAAATACAAACAAATGAGAGAATCTCACATATTTACTCACTCATTTGTCTCCACAAAATGGGGCTAACTGACAGAAGTTGATAAATTATTTATAAAAGCCAAAGTTCCTTAAAAATTTCAAAGGAGGGAGGACAGTTAAGCCAAGTGTCTGTGTCATTAGTTGAAAGTGGCAATACAGAAGAGGGGATAATTGAAACGGTTGCTGATGTGATTATGGGTTAGATCAACTGGCCAGGCAATTTCTTAGGTAGAAGGAAAACAGTAAATTTACTGCTAAATTCCTCTTCTCATAATAACCATGAAATCATGATGAGGACTCCAAAGTGGAGTCTACAACCTCTTCAAATCAGGGCTTGATTGGGATACTATGAAATTAAATGAAGATTGTCTAAATTGGAAAGGAAGGACACATGTGAGGATTTGGAGGTAGGAAAGGGAGGTAAGAAATTTTGTTATTATATTATAATCTCAAAAACTGACAAAAATTTAAAAAAATTAAAGTTTATTTAAATTATATTTTTAAATACTTCCATTTGGAAATTTTAATACTGCTTACACTTGCTATTTTCATGTTATTTCCCATACTTCTTATAAAGTTAATTGTGGAGGCCCACAAAGGTTTACTAGTGAGATCTGAGCTTGCTTTACCCAGCAGAACTGCATTAGAGGATTGCTTGACCACATGCATGGTTACTAGGTGATTGGAAGGGTCTGCACTTGGCTGTGCTAGAGGAAGGTCTTTTGCTTCACCCCTTGAGATTCCTATAAATAGCCCTTTATAAAAGACAGAAGGGGCCAGTGGATAATGATCCAGGCCACTTGAGGCTATTCTGTTTTTCTATCTGTTTCTCTTGCCTCTCTCCTTCTACCTAATATCTCTTATCCCTCTCTCCTCAAGAGTACCCTGTCTTAAAATGTGAGAGCCAGTCTCCCAGTTGGGCTTCCACAGTTAATTCTAATGAATTTAGTGAAATATATATGTATTTAAAAGGAGGAAGAAAATCTATGCACATATGATTATTAGTTTTAGTTGACACAATCTAGAAAAACTGGGGTAACATCTCAATGTTGGATCTTCTAGATCAGGTAGGACTGTTGTCATGTATAAAGGAGGCTGTCTGGATTGCCTTAATTGATGTGGGGATACAACTGCTGAAAGTGGGCAGTAAGTACCATTTCCTGGTTTGGTATTGGTGGCGGAATAAAGTATAGAATGAAAACAGAGTACTAAGCTTGTATATATTATAGCCTTTTTCTCTTGACTGCGTATATGATAGATTCAAGCCCTGCATTTACTTTCTGGAATTGATGGACTGTAATCTGAAATCATAAACTAAAATAAACTTTTCCCCTTGTAATCTTATTGTCTCATGGTATTTTAATCACAGCATCAGAAAAGTGATGCCTACTATGCAGTCAAAGTGACACCCCTGGATTGTGCCCTGTTCCCATATCTATCATCAACTGCCTTGTTCTATGGTCCCCTTGAGTATTACAGGCAAGTGGAGACAAAGTGGATTCCAGTTTACACTGACTTGCTACACAGCGTTTCCTTCTTTACCTTCCTGAAATACTCACCAGAACTAGATGAAACCTGGACCAACACAGTAAATACATGAACATAGCATGGTCTTCAAAGATCTTCTCATCTAGTGTTAGCAGACTAAATCAGTTCTCGGTAGTGTGTCTTTTCAAATAATTTCCTGTGATGTATAGGTATCTCATTACTGTTTGTCCTATGTTTCCCATTACAAATGGAGCTTTAGGTGGGTGAATGTATTAATATACTAATTTATATTTTCTAGAAACACAAACATAATCGTTCCACATTGGCCCAATGCACCCAAACAGAACAGGGACAAAAATCAGGAATAATAATGTTTATAAAAGAAAAATAAAGATGCATCTTCTGGTTATTATGTGACAGGTACCCTTTTGATTAGGATATAAAATACACATGTGTATCAGCCCCAAGCTCCTCATATCTCATCCTTCAGATCTCATCCTGACTGAAGAGTTTAGCACAGAGTTCCTTTGTCAAAGAGAACAAATTCAACATACCCTGACAGTTTGTTTCTTAGGAAATGCATTGCTTGTCTTAGATGCTTGCCTTTAGTAAAAAACAGTCAGTATGCCAAAATGTACAAATCTTAATATCAATGGAATAATTTTCACAAAAATATTTCACAAATCAGTCTACAAATATCAGTGCATGCATAGCAGAATTACCATCGTCCATGTGTTTTTTTCTTTCTCATTACTTGATATTAGTTATGAAGCTAATATAAACCTGATTTATCCCCTAATAAGTGTCAGTATCTACTCAGACAGAGAGGTTTCTTTTTATATTTTACCCTCCCCCCAAATAAAAATAAAAATAATAGAAACTCCAATGAGAATGAAAAAATACCTCATATCTTAGCGAGGGATTCTTTTGCTGTGACAAAACGCCATGACCAAAAACAGTTTGGGAAGCAAAACACTTTACTTTATCTTATGGCTTGTAGTCCATTATCCAGGGAAGACTGGCGAGTAACTTGGAGACAGTAGATAATGCAGATGCCAGGGATGCAGACTGCTGACTGGTTTGCTCCTCCCGCCTTGCTTAGCCTGTTTTCCTACACACCCAAAGACTAGCTGCCCCGAACTAGCATCACGCACAATGTGCTTGCTTGTTCCTCCCCCATCAATCACTAATTACGAAAATTCTCCACAGATTTTCATGGAGGTAAATTTTATGGATAAAAATAATTGTAACTTGTGACAAGTTGATAAAACAAACATAGAAACAAACAAAAATAAAACAACCAGGATAAGCCACATACAATAAAAAGAATTTTAGCAGAGACTCAAATATATCTCTAGTCCCTGTAAAATTGTACTATAATAATTTTGCAAAAATGGCTGAAATATTTGATGACTCTCAACATCTATATTCATTAAGATTATTTAGATAGCAAATACAATATCTATAAATCAAGCAGTAATCATTAAGCAATCTGTGTCATTCTGCTAACCCCATCCTGTATACTTAAGGAATGCCTCCATGACCACCAGACGGCAAATGCACACATGAAAGAAAACTTGTACCTCATAGGAGAATAACTGGAATATATAGTCAAGCCTCTAAATTACATGTTACAGCCTTTCTTTCTGAGAAAGGAGGAGAAGATCTGTTCCCTTCTCTCTATAAACTGTGGGGCTGGAAATGGTCATCACTGGCCCCAGATGTAGTTTTATTTGAAATACAAACATACTTTAAATCATATATTCCAATCACTCTGAAGGTCTCACTTGGTATCTCTAATCAATTGCTTTATAATTTCTTGGTTTATCCTCTGCCCATTGTTGCAGATAATTGGTTAAGAAAATCCTACCTGTAAAAATACAGACATACTCACATCCCAGTAGTACTAGACTTCAATGAAATCTCTACGTGATTCTGAAGAATACTAAGAAAATGAACTCTGAAATTAGTGCTTATGCCTTGTCTTGAATCTGGCAATGAATAGCTCCCGTTTTTTTATCTGTCACAGCAATGCAAGCAGCACACAGTGCTCAGATTTTCCTACATAGCTCAAAAAGCCAACCCAGCTTTTAATGAAAATTAAACACAACACGCTGTTGTCATCCATTTAATTGCCACAAACATGGGGAAGATGAAAATATTGCATTGCAAATAATTGTAGATCATGCTACTTTCTCTCGGAGACTTAATCTACATGCAATATTTTTGGAAAGAGCCAAAGCAATAATAAGAGAAAGTCAATGAACCCCGTGTACCTTTTATAAAACATGACATAAGGCAATATAATTAAAACTAAACTTATTTCCTGGGGTGAAATTAACTTACAGAAATGAAGGTGTTTATTTATTAAATGGGAACTCTGGAGCTGTAGCCTTCTTCTCTCCCCTCCTGGGAAGGGTTTGATTGTTTGCCTCCTTTCTCTTGCCTGCTTGCTGTGTAATTTAAAACTGATGCCTTCCTCTGGGAAACAAAATTTGATCGGAGAACAGCCTGCACCACCAGCTAAACAAATTACCAATGTTTTACTCACTTTTCTTCTTGCATTCTTATTTATTTATTTATTTATAATCAAAAGAATTGCGTGCAGTGGTTTATAAGTGCTGCTGTACTGTTCAGATTTAATTTGCAATAATAAGCAGGACAGATAGGTCCCTCCAGTAACATATAGCAAGTTGAGGACAGTCAGCAAAGAAGACGATGGATCATTAATCTCCTTTTGCCATTGTCTGAAATCTGTCTTTTGTGGCAAGATTTTGGTCTCCTTAAAAACTAGATTTTGATCATAACTGATCATTTTTGATTACAAAATTTTTCAAGAGGAAGTAATTTCAAACATGCTTCTTTTATAGTTAAAGAACAAATGAGTTTTGAGAATGTAATGAGTTCACACAGCATCAACTATACCAACATTGTGCATTAATTCATTTAAAATCTTAAATGAATATTTAATTGGCACAAACACTTTTCCAGATTTTATAGGATTAAGCTACATCCTATTTCATACTAAAGAAGATGAACATACACATATCTGTTTATATGTTTATCCCACACCTTGAGACAGCCCTAAAGTAAGCTTCATTATTCACAATTTGTTACTGGGTCCCATTCTGAATCCTTTTTTTATATGAGTAAATTTATACAGTAAATTATAAGCACAGGGCAGTTACTCTTCCCATATGCTCATATTTTTTAAAGACTGATGTGCTTAACCACAGAGTTACCAAAACAAATCCAACTTTACTTCATGCTTTGCTGTTTTTTAATTCTTTATTTTCTTTGTAATTTATAAAACTTTTCAGAAGTTAAATGATAATGTCAACATTTTAAGTGATTATTGTTAAATAAAATGTTCATACTGTTTGTTAAAGTTACTTTTAAGAAATGAAGGCAATTCATAAAGGCAAAGAAAATGGTAGAAATGAATCATAAGAAAAATGAAAATCCTTTAGTAAAATATTTTCATACAGCAAACACTACAATAAGAGGGTCCAAACCTTAATACAGGGTTCTTATGATTTGGGCCTAGCATTTTGCCCATGAACAAATTATTTCATCCATTTGTTTATTCAATAAACAATGTATACTAGCTCCACTGTATCCACATTTTTCTAGGTACTAATCACAGCAGAGGAAAAAGCCCATAACAAAGCTTGCAATACAATAGAGGAGAAATTCAAGCACCAATTAGAATTTACAGATGATAATGCCAAATGGTCAGACAGTATGAAGAAAAAAATATAGCAAATGTCCTAGTGTATTTGTATTGCTGTGATAAAAAAAAAAAATGACCAAAAGCAACTTAGGGAAGAAAAGACTTGTTTAGCTCATATGTCTTGATCACACTCCATGACTGAGGAAGTAAGGGCGGAGACTCAAGCTGGGCCATACCTAGAAGCAGGAACTGAAATAGAACCCTGTAGGAAGACTGCTTACATTTTAATAAAAGTCACGGCCGCCTACACATGGGTGACACTACTGCTTACAGTGATGTATGCCACTCATATCAAACACTATTTAAGAAAATACCCACTGACTTGCCCACAGGCCAGTCTTCTGGAGGAATTTTCCCAATTGACTTCCCCTCATCCCAAATGACCCTGTTTGTGTCAATTTGACAAAAAAAAAAAAAAAAAAAAAAAAAAAAAAAAAACTAACCAGCACAGTAGGACTTTGGGAGTATTTATGGGGATTAATTAAATTTAATGACAAAGTCCCCTCTATAGCTATGACATTTAAATTTAGTAGGTAATGTAAAATTATTCTAATACTGAAAGACTACAAGAAATAGTTTGGAGAGTTACTGTATCACTATACCTGGTTTGAAATTCATACTGCATGGCTGTAGTACTAAAAACAGCTTGATACTGGGGCAAAACTAGACACATATGTGAGTGGATTAGACTAGAGGTTCCAAACACAAACCCATGTGCCAACACTCACTTAAGTTTTGACAAACATACCGAAAATATTCATTGGAAGTAATACAGAATCTTCAAGATCTCAACATAAAGATTAAGAATTTCAAAACTAATTTAACATGAATACTGCCAGATTAAGTATATAAAACTTTGAAGTGATAAATTACAAACATTAATAAACCTTTGTTATTTTGGTTTATTTTAAGTTATGTAACTATAAAGCTACATCTATAAGAAAGCATATAGTACAAAAATGGTTCAGGTACAAAAATGCTACCTGTTATAAATGTATATATTTGAACACGATTCAAGCAAGGCTAATAAATTAAAATATAAAGCATTTTCTTTATGAAATTGAACACTTAGATAAAATAATTTCCCATAATATTTCCTTCAATAGCTCACTTTCTTAGTGGAATGAAATAGGATTTCTTTAAGACACTGAAGGCAGCAAAGTAATACTGAAATGCATCAGTACAGTTTAATCTAATACAATATGATTTTATTTAAATTTTCAAACTAAATTCTCTTCACAACAGTATAACCTTAGGTATACATTTTACATAACATAGGTATTTTATTTGTAAAATTAGTATTATTACACAGAAATGTTTAAATATATATTTTCTATATTAACAATGCTTTAGCCTTAGAATAATTGAAAACAAAACAGAACAGAACAAAGCAGTGAATAATAGAATTCTCTTAGACTAACATTCCCAAAATATATAGCACCTGATATTTAATCTACTGCGTGGACTGTGAGAGGTTCATAGTAATTTTCCAACAGCCTTTTTGAATTATTTTAGGAAATGAGCCCTTGAGAATAATCAGTTTTATTTGTTTAGGCCAACCTTGGGTGCTCATATCCAATGGGTAACAACGAGACCTATGGCAGCCTAGACTGTCTTGCTCCTCAGGGTCTTTCTCATGGAACATATTCTCTTCTAGTTTTACCTTCTTATTATCTTGTCCAACTTAAATATGATAGTTTTTGTATTATCTTATTATATTTTATTGTGTTAGTTTTTTAAAAAGAAAGAAAGAAAGAATGAATGAATGAATGAAAGAATGAATGAATGAAAGAAAATCTAGACACTAGGGTAAAGGTTAACAACTGGACTGTCAATTATACTTGATGGGAGAGGAAAAATCAGTTTTTCCAATAATGTAACCCAGGGAATATCAACCACTCTGGAGCAGTCTTCATGTTCAGGAGTAGTTGACCAACATATAATGGACGCCAATGTTTTCGTTGTTTGCTTTCATTTGGTTAAAATTTGGTGCTTTATTTTCTTTTTGGGTGTGGTCTTATTTTGTTTTCTTGGCTGTGGAGTGGTGGGTTGTTGTATTTCATTTTTGTTTGTTTCTGAGGTAGATCTTGCAGATGGGTGAGTAGGTGGGGAGGGGACCTAGAAGGAATTGGCAAAGAGAAAGAATATGATCAAAATATATTTAAACTTAAAAATTGTTTTAAATAACAAAAAATAATAAATGAAAAAAGGATTTCTGAAAATAATAATAAAATTATTTAATTTATGTAAATACCTTTACATAAATTTCCTTTATGTAAATAAAGGAAAACTTAGTCTGTTTACTTTTTTAGTAAATGGGGTTTCACTGGAACCCACGTGTGCCATTTTGTTTGTGCTTTTTAAATTTGGAGCCTTGCTTTTTTAGCATACCATTATTTCTGGGACATTAAAGAAGGGAGGATTTTGTCTCCTTTTCTTCTGCTTTTAAATATTTTTTTTAGTGACTAATCATAATACATCTAATATTTTCCTGTTTTGTCTAGATTATAAAGGAATGAAAACAATAAAATCCAAATTCATCCATGTTGTTTGAAGTTCCCACCGTTGAAAGGGAATATAAAAGATTATAGAAATAACCCTCCAAAACTGAAGGAACTGTGGCATTGCTTAGTAAGCTCAGCATGTTCCAGGTAGTGAGGAGCCCAAAACATGGTCTGTCAGTGAACACCTAACATGTATAATGCTGTCAGTCTGAGAATGGGTCAGAGCTCCTACATATCACTCCCCAGAAGATAATCCTTGAGTTGTTGTAACTCCAAACTAGCTCTTAGTTCACAGGGAATGAATGTTTAGCAGGCAGAAAATAGGATATGGCACTGACTGACTGAAAAACCAATGCATGAATGCAATGGATCAGGCATGTTGTGTGTATTGCAGTATGTTTGTAGAAGGTTATCTTAAAAGATCATGGGTTGATATTGGATACCCAGCCACTGTACTAAGCTAAAAAAAGATCCATGCCTCCCCATCTTCTCTTTATAGTCTATTTAATGAATTATCATGTTTTATTACTGTTATTCTTCTATGTGTTTCCAATCTGCTTCTTCTTCTTCTCAGTCCAATGCATTAATCCTATTTCTGCTAGATTTTCCTCCTGAGTATTCCCTCATAGCTGGTGGAATAGTTCTTTTAACTGTCACCTTGATGGAAGTTAGAATGACCTGAGAGATAGACATCTGGGCATGTTTGTGTTGTGGCAATATTGTTGATTATTTTAACTGCAGTGGGAAGACAAAACCACTGTGGGTGGTACCATTCCCTAGAAAAGTGATCCTGGACTGTACTAAAATGTACAATGATAACTGAGTGCTAATATTAGTGAATCTATTGTTCTCTTATTCTGAGTATTTTTATAATATGGCCAACTGGCCAAAACTCCTACTGCCTCGAATTCCTCACTATGATAGAATATAAGATGAAATATGAGATAAAATAAACTCTATCTCTCTCATGTGGCTTTTGTAACAGTATTCAATAATATCCATAGAAAAAGACACAGAAGACAGTGGATGGAGTCTTTCTTAAATAAGACAAAGTCAAGTACCCTGGAGCTGCCGTCTAGCCAGATTTACTTTTAAATGCTTTAACCAAGCAAAGAATATGATGACTTTATATCGGCATTTTATTAGCTCTTAAATTTATATTGATCTTTATTTTTTTTTTCTGTATTGAGATTACACTTACATCTCTGAACTTCACATGGCATTAGAAATGCTTGTTATTTTATTTTCATATTGTATCATTTCAAATAACATTCTTTTGTTTTTCAAAAACTATTCTCCTGCCCCGAGTCATGGAGAGCCTGCAGGTATTCTTTCGCAGGACCAGTTCCTTCATGAGTTTCAGCAGGTCCTATATGTTAGGGTGTGCCAACCCCAGACTTACCTATGGGCTTCGGTAGTAGTTGTGCTGGTCAGTCCAGGCCAGTGGGGCTGGCCATCCCTCTGGCAAGGGGCAAAGCCAGCTAGCTCCCCTAAGATCATTTCTCCCTTGCTCATGGTGAGAGGTAGGATCACTTCTCCTGAGTGGGCAGGGGCACTCTCTCATGAGGGTCAGGGCCAGCTCTCTTGCTGCTGTGCCAAGTGAGGGGCAGGGTCAGCTATCCCTGGGCTAGCAAAGGGCAGGGTTGGCTCGGTGTAACCCTCTGATTTCATGATGCATTGTTCTTTTGACCCTCTGAGGAGACACAGGCTACAGACATCAACACAGAACCCAGCTTCAGCAGGACCACAGATACAAACATGGCCCTGGGCAGCAGCGATGCACTTTCCTAATCCTTAGAACAGTCCTTCCTTTTGTTCCCCCAAACTGACATCAAAAACACGTGTGTGCCTTGCTTGTATAAAGTACTGATGGCATCGTTCTATTCCTGCTGACTTCTCTACAACGGCACGGCTGAAATTTTGAGTGTACATGAGAGGTTTTGTATTTGTTTCTCCCCATACTATTTTTTCCCTTGCTAGATGTACTCCAATCTTCCCATTTTTATACTTCAGCTACCCCCACAATCAATTTTAGAACATTTAATCATGTCAGAAAAGAATAACACAAACTAATTAGCAGTCACTTCCCTTTCATTTCAACTGCCCCCATCAGAGCCGTTACTAATTTATTCCCCCCTCTATCTGCCAATTATCATCATTTTACATAAATTAAATCATGTGGTATGTGACTTTCCAAACTTACTTATTCCAGTGACCATGTTTCGAAGTCCAAGCATATTGTAACATCCATTATTACAGTTTTCTTACACTGTGTTAAGAATATGTTGTCACATGTACGTATGTGTGATATTAATCAATAGATTAGTATTTCATAGTTTCCAAAACTGGGATTCATGAACACTGCTACAATGAACACAACTTGTAAAACTGATTGTGCAAATATTTTTAATGGCATATGATTATATGTCTAGGACATGAATTTCTAGACCGTACTATCACAAACACTCTAATTATTTCAGGAACTGTCAAAATCCTCCAAAGTTACAGTGACATTCCACTCTTCTACCAAAAGTACATTCAAGCCCAAATTTCATAGGCTTCAGCTCTCTTTACAGGGTCTGATATTCATTATAGACAACGTAGTACGTGAAAGAGCATCTTATGGGTATTATTTACATTTTACTTATGAATGATTATATTTCCTATCTTTTCATTTTTTTTTATAAAATGGATGTACATTGTTAAGTAAATATCTAATTAATTATAGAGTTATGATGTAACTGGGATCTGTGTCCTTGTACATATTGATTTATAAAAGAACATTACATAGTCTAGATAGTTCTTTTTCAGACACACTAATAGCAAATGTACTGCAATTTTAATGTTATCTATTTATTCTTATGGTATTTCTTGAAAAAGTTTTCAATTTTGATCAATTATAGTATGTCAATTCTAGGTTGTTTATGCTTTTGATGCATATTTATGAAAAATTACTGAATCCTATATGACACAAATTCACATTTATTTGCAAGAATTGAAAACATTTTTGCTTACACATTGCTAACTATGACAAATAGTCTTTTCCTGAATGTTGTGACCTGAATATTGTGAATGTGGTCCATGTTAACTCAAGGTATATCCATTTGTTTGCTTTATAACAAGTCATTAAAGGAACTATTATTTCTCTCATTGTGTTATACTTACAGCCTCCTACAGTCCTAACTGGATATTTATATTAACTATCTGTATTTTGTTTTCTATTCTTAAAATTTTATTACTTAGTATTTATTCTTATGTCACAAATATCTTATATCTGACAACTCTTCATTGAATTTGGCAAGAGGAAGCAGGAATTCTCCAGTGTTTTAGTCTCCAAGGCTTTAGCCTATCAACTTAGAAATTCCATATGAATTTAAGGCAGATTTGTAAAATTCTTCAAAATAGCAGACTGGGTGTGATTTTGATGAGTCTTCTGTTGAATCTACATATACTGTGCATGATATTTTCTTTCCCGAATGTATAAGCTTTCTTGTTCCATGAATATAGGAACTCTTCTCATTCTTTCCAAGTTTTTATCTTCTTTCATTTCTCTCCATAATATTTAACAATTGAACATATAAATATTAGACAAATTTATGAAATGCACTCTGAAGCATTTCAGTTCTCTTGATATTATTGAAACAGAACTCGTTAACTACTTTTTCCATTGGTAATTCATAGAAATACAATTATTTAAAATGGGCCTGGTACTCATATGTTGCATAATTCTCTCCTAGTCATGATATTTTTTTCAATGAATGCCTTAGAATTTCTCATAAATAATATAACACCTGGAAACAGAAAGTTTTTCCTTTTCTCTCTGATCTAAATTATTTTGAAAGCTGCTCTAGTGCATGTAATATAGCTTACTTTATCAGAATCCATCCCAGAACCACACTAAAAATTCCAGTAAGATAGTGATATACCACTTCATTATAACATATTTACTTTTCTCCTCTTTTATTTCTGCCACACAAATTATATATATGTGTGTGTTTCAAGCTCTGTAAAACACTATGTAATATTTACTTCATGTATCTGTATATCTGCCAATGATGTTGATATAAAAATAGCAGAGTGAAGAGACACAATAGTGAATATTATTGACCCTCTTACACTTCCTTTCTGCTTTATAACATTGCTTCCTGTGGATTTCATTTACTCTGAATAGTTTTCTTAAACCAGGACAGTTTTGTCTCTTATTTACCTCTTTTGTCAAACATAGCTCTACTTGTTAAATGGCCATTTCATTTTATTTTGCTTGATAATATACTTTTGCAGAAACTTTATTTGCTTACTAATAAAATCCACATTGCTTTGATACAGTTCTGTGATGTCAATGTGTCTACACTATGTTCCAGATAAATGCCTTTCTCTTGAACAGAATACAGAAACAATCAGTCCTATGGACTGCCTGTTCCAGAAACAACACTTCCTCCACTGCTGGCTTATGGGCAGATTCCCCTTCCTTTGGAGTCTATGCAGAACTGCAACAATGGATCCTGGTCCTTTTACAAGCAACCTATCACGAAGGTGTGTGGAAGTCTGTGTATTTAGACTACCATGCTTGTCACAGAAATATCCAGAACAGAGTAGAATAAAGAAGGCCTGAGATTCTTTATCAAACTGCTTTAAATATTCCTATAACATGGAGTCATTGGGTAGGATGGAAAAATAATGTCAGTGTTTCTTTTTTGGTTAAACTTGTAATAACAACCAAGTGCCAGGAGTTCACAAGCCTGCAGTCACCATCTTACTGAGCTGGTAAATGTCTGGGATAAGCATCACATATCACAATCCAGACTCATTTATTCTCAGGATGCAATTGTTTCTTCTGCCAGTAACAGCCTTACACATTTTTCCTCCAGATAATTTGCATTCATTTTGTACAGTCCTTCTTAGAACAGTCATGTATATGGAACCCAGCAATGCCTGGATTATATTAGATTTTCAAAAGATATACAGTTGATGACAAAGGTCATCTGATCTGAATACAATTCCTTTACCCCTGAGACAATAGACACACATTTTTAATAGAACAATATCTTGAAAATCTCATATGTCACAGGAAGTGATGAGGCATTGTTTGATACTACTCTTGTTCCCCTTTCCCCTATAATTTTATGTGCATAACACTGTTTTGTGTTTCCAATAATAAGCATTATTTATTGTCACCTTCAGGAGACAATAAATAGCATAATGTTCAACATAAAATTTTTGTTTTATACTTTCTAAATTTTAGAACACATTTTTAGTTGAAATAGATAAAGTTATGTTGAAAAGAAAAGAAACATTTTTCCTAAGCCCCAGAAGTATATAAGCAACCAGAGATGGTCCACTTGTTGAAGCATGTGTCTTGCAAAAATAAGGACATTAGTTCTGATCTCCAGCACCCACATAAAAATGGACATGATAGTTCTGACCTGTAATGCAAGAAATTGACAACACCAGACATTCCTGGGCACACTATCCTGGTACAAGCAGAGGTGAGCAATTGCAGAACACCTGTCTCTAGCAGATGAGTCAAAGGATCAACACCTAAAATTGTCCTGTCTCCTCCACAGATATACAGTGATATGCAATACATATGATCACACACACACGAACACGTACACATACACACTCATCACATAAATACTCACCAATCAAATAATTGTGTTCAAATGACGTTTCTTCAGATTTCCACCTGAAGAAATTAAAGTTTAGGAAAGTAACTTCAAATTTTGAATATAAGTAAATACCACAGTTAAAGTAAATTCTTCATTGATAGAAACACTTCTATAAAACAAGGGACTGTTTTTTTTTTTTTGTCTTTCATTTCAGTTATTCATAGATATGCCTGTGTTTCAGTGGTACATGCTGATTCATTTGAAGGGATCTGTTTGCAGAATTAAATTAGAAAACAGATTTCTAAATTTGGTGTGTCATTTCTGAGATATTAAGTAATGCACAGGTGTAAGTTCTGTGGTCATATCCACAGCAATTTATGCTGCTGACTATGATTCAGTCTATGACCTTATGCCAGGAAAAAGGTCAGATGTTTGTGAAATACTGCTCTTGTCACATAAAGAGGACTCATTCTCCTTTATAATCATCGCTTAGCAGAAAGATTTAGTCATCTAAAATGTAAGCCAAGAGTATGATTTATGTTAAGAAAGTGACATAACTGATCAAAGGAGAAAGGCATTTACATCTTGGTGAAGACCTCAGCGCAGGAGGATGGCTGAGATTTTTAAAAGGTGTATTTCAGACTTCTCAAATAACAGAAAATGCCATGAACAC
This sequence comes from Peromyscus attwateri, assembly GCA_902168425.1. Lineage (NCBI taxonomy): Eukaryota > Metazoa > Chordata > Mammalia > Rodentia > Cricetidae > Peromyscus > Peromyscus attwateri. The sequence continues at coordinate 32,177 of CABHPP010146602.1, read as the reverse complement.
AGATTTGGCATGTGAGAGACATGTGCATTTTCGAATGTTTTGTGGTGACTAAATTGTAAAGTTTGGAGACTCAGGAGTGAAAAGTCTTTTAGAACTTCAGATTTCTGGTAGAGAGTGAGTAGGGCTGAGTGGCAAACAAAGGCATGGAATTAAGACAACAAGGACCTGAATGACATCGGGCACATGGAGTAAACTCCAAAAGTGGATAGGTGAGAGATAAAAGTATTGAGTGAAGGCACCAAGGGTATAAGTGACCTGAGCAAAGGGTGAGATGAAGACAGTAAGTTGAGTGACATAGAAAGGAGAAAGAACTAAATGTTCTAGAAAGCAGGTGTGTTTTTAGATCAAGGACAAAATATTTCCATAATGAAACACATTGCTATTAGTCTTCTGATGCTGGTTAAGGAAGAGAGCCAATGAAAAGTGTAGAGATCAGACCTTTGATCAGACATTGCCTTGTCAGTCATAAGTCTTGAACTTGGGAATGAAGGTTTCAAAGAGAAAAAAAATAAGAGGGTCAAATGGAGACTAACTATGCCATAAAATCTTAAATTCCACATCCAAGAGCTGAAATTGAATAAAATCAACTAAGCAACACTTTCAGAAAGACAATCCTAATGTAATACTGGAAACTAAAGGGAGGGATTGAACACTACAGTGTTCCCCACAATGCCACATCCCAAGGGATATAAAACAATTACCACATGTTATTTTCTCCCTTCTTTGAAATTCCATATTGATTTCTACATCAGTTCTTTGAAGCTTCTTAATCGACTTCAAGGCCCTATTGCACAATTCAAAATGATGTTAGCTCATTTTCCTCTTTTCTCCATCATTTCATCTTATTTTCAGTGTCAAGTATCTAACAAGAGAAAAAGAAAAAAAACATAATTTTTCAAAAAAAAAGTTGTTTTATCTTGTTTTGTTGCTTAAAATTTCAAAAAGCATATGTTATGCAGCTTTGTTTTTACTTTGTACAAATAGAGTACTGACTCATACAAGCACACAGTCGACACACTTTTCCCACAGAAATGTGGCATTCATTTTTTCTTGAGTTTATGACTGCTTTTGGTCACCTGTAGAACTTTGTTCCTTACACAGTTTACCCATTGTGCAACATTAGAATCTCAAATGACTAAGGAATACTTAAAGAAATGTTCAACAATCTTAGCCACTAGGAAAACGAGAATCAAAACCACATTGAGATTTCATCTTATACCTGTCAGAATGGCTAAGATCAATAACACAAGTGACAACTCATGCTGGTGAGGATGTGGAGCAAGGGGAACATGCATCCATTGCTGACGGAGTGTAAACTTGTACAGCTACTATGGAAATCAATATGGCAGTTTCTCAGAAAATTGGGAATTGATCTACCTCAAGGTCCAGCTATACCACTCTTATGAATATACCCAAAGGTATAATTTCTGGGAGGCTTGCTAGTTTCTGAATAGGAAATAGAGGAGCAGTGGATCTAAGGGTGGGGATGAGGGGAGAGCTAGGAGGAATACCGAGGAGGATTGGAGGGAGGGGAAATTGGTTGGTATGTATTATATAAGAAAAAGTATTTGCAATAAAAAAAGAAAAATTCTGCCCCATTGCATTTCCGTATGTGACAAGTGACAGTTGAAACACCCCTTGTTAGTAATTAGAAGAACAGATCAAAGAGACAGGAATGAATGGAGAGTGATCTGTAAGAGAAACAGGTGTAGTCAGTGAGTCAAATCAATAATAGTGCAGGACATTTGCAATAAGATACTTTGTCAAAAAGCAAAGGAACAAGAAAAACAAAAAGTACTGAAGAGGATTTGAATTTTGATGACTTATTCTGCAAAGAGTGGGTCTTCCATAAACATCACAATGCAGGATCCTCAGTATGCTTCAAAAGGTGCTCTCTGAATATCAGTTTATGCAACCCATTGTCCATATTTGCAAAAGAAAGAAAAGGAGTTTCACAAAAGTTGTGCCAAAAAAATAGCAAGAAAACTGAGCAGTCATAGTTCTATTGCAGAGAGGTGATTTCCAAATCCATGTTCTTCCTTCTTTCTTCCTCTGCTTTGCATTCTTACAGTCCCCCTCATTACTACATTCATTTTCTTCAAATCATTCACTAAATGCTAGCTACCTTCTATTACATTCCCGAACATTGAAAGCTGAATGTAAGGTAGGAGATTAAACTACAAAGTTTGTTGTTTGAACACAATCTATCCGGTGCAGAAGCCAGGTATAGAAGTTACATTTAGTAACTTCTGAATTCTGATGCACAAATTTAAGCAAACTAAGAGACATTTCTTTTTAAGGACTCATGGATAATAAGGATAACCCTGAATGTCCATAGGAGAAATCTGTTACGTCCCATAACTGTTGTAACTTCCAGTTCCCATTGGTTGTTTTTTCTTAAAGTGTTTCTCTTGAATCTTTGCCTGAGGTGCCTCTAAACCTTCTTGTCCTAAGATTCCCGTTTATTCTTCTTTTCATCTCTCTACTAAGTTATTTCTATACAGTTTCCCTAAGCATCCTCAGAGATATTGATCTTTCTAAGCATAAAAAGGCCCTCCAGGTTTTGGTAATGACATAAATAGTTATGTTTATTTTTGGTGTCAAACTGCAACATTTGAGTGTACTGAAGGTACAACAGAAATTTCATAGGGAATGAACCATCCACTACTGCCCCCTACCTTCCTTCTGTCCCTATGATATATTTTTACACAGAATTTTTTGGAAGATGTAAACAAAAACATTAAAAGTAAATTGGCATGCAAAACTGGGTACAAACATTTTGCTTGTATAGTAAGTAAAAATAAAATGATTTATTTTATGTTATTTTAAACTTTAGAATCATGTATTACATTTGTTGAATATTTTACAAGGTAATTAGCTCATCATCTAAAAAAATAGTAGAAATGAGTCATGGGAATAGTTGTGTTTTCAGTTTGAGACTGTTAAACTCATGACACAGTTATGGTAACTTATATCTATCATGTCTTCTCTGTGTGTATGAGCAAATCACTTATGAGTCTTAACTTTCAGGGTCTTATCTCAAAGATGAAATCATACTACAACAGATATAGTGTAGGCTTTATATAATATGATGTATGTTGAGGCAGCTTGTATATAAATCAGATTATATAGCTTTACTACAAATAAGTAGAACTGTTACATTAAAATCTTTTTCTAAAGGGAAATTTTTTCTTTATTAAGAAATTTTTTATTGATTTTACATACTAACCACAGATCCCCCTCTCTTCCATCTTCCCACACCCCACAGCCTTCCCCTCCAACCCACCCCCATTCCCTCCTCTGAAAAGGTAAAAAGGTAAGTCCTCCCATGGGGAGTCAGCAAAGCCTGGTACATTCAGTTGAGAAAGGTCCAAGTCCCTCCCCCACACCATCAAGGCTGTACAAGGTGTCCCACCATAGGTAATGGGCTCCAAAAAGCTAGCTCATGCACCAGTGATTGATCTTGATCCTACTGCCAGGGGGTCCCTTAAGCAGATCAAGCTACACAACTGTTTCCCTTAGAGGGCCTAGTCCAGTCCCATGAAGGCTCCATAGCTGTTGGTCTAAAGTTCATGAATTCCCACCAGCTTGGTTAGGTTGTGTCTGTAAGTTTCCCTATCATGGATCTTGATGTCCCTTGCTCATAGAATCCCTCTTCCCTGTCTTCAACTGGACTCCCAGAGCTTGGCCTGGTGCTTGGCTGTGGATCTCTGCATCTGCTCCCATCAGTTACTAGATGAAGACTCTATGATGACGGTTAGGATATTTGCCAGTCTGATTACTGGGGTAAGCCAGCTCAGGCACCCTCTAAACTATTGCTAGTAGTCTATGCTGGTGGCATCCTTGTGGATTCCTGGGAACTTCTCTAGCCCCAGATTTCTCCACTCCCCATGATGTCTCCTTCTATCAAGGCATCTCATTCATTGCTCTGAAAATCTTTCTCAGGGAAGTGTCAATTATCGGATGAATTAATGGAACAACAGTATAATAGACAGGGCTTCTAGAACAAGGAACAAATGGGTCTTGTCAGGGTATGAGTGTTAATTTATGTTTAACAACTCCTGCATGCAAACAGAAAATATCAGCAAACTAACTAACATGATGATGTTATGATGATACATTTTTTTTTTTTTTTTGGTTTTTCGAGACAGGGTTTCTCTGTGCAGCTTTGTGCCTTTCCTGGAACTCGCTTGGGAGACTAGGCTGGCCTCGAACTCACAGAGATCTGCCTGCCTATGCCTCCCGAGTGCTGGGATTAAAGGCGTGTGCCACCACCGCCCAGCTGTATACATCTTCAAACAAGT
>CABHPP010146602.1:0-19628 GCA_902168425.1 Peromyscus attwateri | reverse complement strand
GTGTGTGTGTGTGTGTGTGTGTGTGTGTGTGTGTGTGTGTGTGTGTGCTTCTTTCCTGTTCTCCTGTTCTGTTTGCATTGGTATTATGCTGACTGCTTGGCTAATCATGAGGGCCATGAACAACTATCACAATAAGAAAATGATTTATGGTGATGATGGAATTGTCAGTCATTACAGAAAGTACTGTAAATGACATGTCTTATGGTACTTGGATATCTATATGTCAAAAAATGAGACTGAATTCCTACCTGACAGTATAAACAAATATCTGATTGAGTGGAAATTTAAAAGTGTATGGCAAGGCTGCAAATCTCTCCAGACTTATAAGAAAATCATTTAAAAATAAACATTGAAAAATATAAATTGTACTGTTACTTGATGTATAGCAAGTGATCAGTTTTAAGGTTGACAACTTCCTGCTGTCAACTACTTGTACATAATTGCTTAGCTATTTCTACCTGGACATTTGGCTTGTGCATTATAGTCACCAGCAACACATTCCTGTTTTCTTAGTAAAATAAATGAAGCATCCGAACTTCAACTAGGAGTAAACCAAGCCTAGCTGAGAGGCAACTCCCCCATAAGTGAATGAAAGGACCCCAGGAGTGAGGGGGTCCTTTGTAATACAAACTGATTTGTTATCCAGTGAAAGCACCTTACTAAAATAGGTAAAATGGAGGAAGACCTATCATTTATTTTAAATACTTAAAAATTAGCTCTAAAGGTCACATCAGTGGAGAGTGCTGCATTAATTACACTATTTTTCAGATAGTGTCTTGATATTCTAAAAATTGACCCTGTGCCTTATAATTTCACAGGAACACTCACTCGTTCATTTTCTTAGCCCTGAAGGAAATTGTTAAAGTAGATCTTTAGAAACTCGACTATAATCAGATACCCATAGTTCCAAAATACCAATTGGATATAGAAGTACGAAGATACCGAGCCTCTGGCATAAACAGAATCAGGTTATAAGCCCGTCAAATTTGAATGCAATAAAAGAAGATTTGCACATTACAGGAGTCACTCAGCTTTACTGTGTAGGAGACACAGTGTAGAAAATGAGTGTTATGTGCTCAGATTTAAAAGTTCATCTCTATTGTTTTCATCAAAAATTAAGAAAAAAAACTTTATTTTTTTTAATTGTTTGAAAATTAGGATCATTTTGTGACTGCATACTTTATAGAGGATAAATAGAGAACAGAGATATTCATTTTAAAGGTTAAATGTTCAATTCTTTAGATAAAATATATCATAATGTATACTATTATATGAATATTAACTACCGAAAAGTGATTTAATCATACATTATAGTTTAATGTAACATCTTTTGATATTCAACATATATCACACATGTTTTAGTAGCCAGCACACAGCTTCTTGAGGCAAGCTCCTCTGTGGTTGCTGCCTTGTGGCCCCTGGTCTCAGACTCTAAAAGTTAAATTGTAGATAGGGATCAATATGACAGGATTGGGCTCTTCATTATTTATCTATCTTTTCTCTACTAGAGATTGAATCTAGGGCCAAGTATATGTCCAGTAAGCTCTTTGGTTGTCAGCTTTGAGCCAGTCTTCAAATCAAGGGGTTCTTGAACTTGTGATCTTCCTTCCTCAGCCTCCTTAGTACAGGGGATTACAAGCTTGATCCACCAGGCATGACTTAACACAGTTATTTATTTAAATAGCTCTCAGATCTTATCATTGCACAGATGCTTCTTGTTGAAACTAAAGAATATCACATGTATTGCAAAACTCATACCTCCTAGAAATTTTTGAAGTGTTATATCTAAAACAAACAAACAAACAAATAAAAACTATTAAGGCAGACACCAAGAAAACTACATTCTTATACTGAGCTTTGGAAATGCAATACCAAGATATCCAGATTTAATGTGAGAATGTCCTCTCCTTTATTTATTCTGTTGGCATAATTAAAAAAGACCAGATGAAGTCACTGAATAGATGTAGATAAGAATGAGGCAACACATGCGCATGCGCACGCGCGCACACACACACACACACACACACACACACACACACACACTAGCATAATAAGCTTTATGTTATAACAATCATAATACTGTGCGTTTGAATACAATGTGGCCAAATGCTGCTACCTGGAGATTTTTAAACACTTATCTACAGTTTTGGAGCTTTAAGTAGTCTACAAAAAGGATATTAATTTTTGATTAATTTTATATGGCTTTTTGAAGCTTGAAACTATATATGTGTATATGTATGTATATATATATATATATATATATATGTGTGTGTGTGTGTGTATATGTATGTATATATACACAAACAAGAGAAAATTGAACTAAACAACATAAACTTCATAACCTCATAACCAAGTTAGTCACATTTATCAAGGTCCCTTTACAAACCATATCATATGCATATGCATATATGGGTTTGTGTGTTGTGGTATTGTGTGTTTGTGTGTGTGTGTGTGTGTGTGAGAGAGAGAGAGAGAGAGAGAGAGAGAGAGAGAGAGAGAGAGAGAGAGAGGGAGAGAGAGAGAGGTGATTATACTCAGCAGTTGGGAAATAAAACTACTATACTACTATTTTCCTATTCTCCTTACCACACCTAATTGCAAGAATGTCTTATTTTATCAAGACTTTGATAATTTGAATGAAGTTAGGTGAGTAACATAGAAAAATACTAAGTAATTGAACACATATTCTATAGTGGTATTTTATTTGTGCTGAAATGTAATTTTATTTGTATGTTAATAAATAAAGTTGTCTAGGGGTCAGAGCTATTAGCAAGCCATAGGGAAAGCCAGGGCGGTGGTGGTGCACGCCTTTAATCACAGCACTTGGTAAGCAGAACTAGGTAGATCTCTGTGTGTTCAAGGATACAGCCAGCATTGGAGACACACGCCTTTAATCTCAATACCAACCATAGAAGACCTGGAGGTCTGTACAGAGAGGCAGTGACTAGGCAGTCACGTAGTTGGGTTTACAACCAATGAGAAGGCAGAACAGAATTCTATTTAAAGACGAATGCACAGGAAATACCTCTCTTTTTCGGAGAGGTCTCTTGGCAGGAGAAGCTAGCTGGCAGAAAGCGGGTAAGGCTCCTAGCTCTGACCTCTTGGGCTTTTATCTTTACATTGGCTCTGTGTTTCTTATTTAATAAGACGGTTGGTTACATCTACAATATTCACAACTTATTTTCAAAGAAAAATCCAGTTTAAAAATTGACAAAGCCTGTGTTGAAGAACTAGAATTATGGAAACATTTATTGAAAATTAGTATAATTGCAATTTCCACAAACTTGACTACAATCCTCCATGGGCTTGTTCTTTGTCAATACTTTATTTCAGTGCCTCAATAAAACAATATTGTTGGCATCATCAGATTTTTGATTAAATCTTCATGCCTAAACAGTTCAACTTAAAGATAAATTTATCTTTGCTCTAGAAAAAATATCCTGAAATTAGAGGGAGGAACCTAAATTGTTATGTTTTGTCCTTGTTTTATAAGTATAAAGACACATTTTTCATCAATATTTTTGATAGTTGTAGATTGAATTTAGACCCACAAGATTTTCTGTAGAGTGAGGTTTCCAAAGCTATTGCTTTGGTGGTTTTACACAGTGTATTACAAATGCCTTTTTTTTTTTTCTTACCCGAGTTCTCTTTCATTTCACCCATCTAAAGGCATTCTTTGCACATTAATGTGTTTCTTGTGAACTCAGAGATTGTCAAAGCAGCCCTCCATGAACTTGCTTTTGCTGTTCTCAAGGCCCATGCTTCTGTGCATTTTATGCATAGAGTTTCAGAAACACAAGACTTCCATTCAGTCTTGTATCAGTCTATCTGGTGCACCCTTCCACTATGTGCTTCACATTTTTTTTTGATGTAATCTAGTTTGGATTTCTCTGAGTATATACAGCAATATATGTCAATGAACAAGGCAAATTAATTAATCTTCCATGAAATTATAAAAATACATGGTACCTAATGTCAAGATTACAATAATAATAATTTATTTTGTTATAAGCCAAGCTGGATGATAAAGTGGTTGATACACTTATAGTTTGGAGCACTGTTCAAAGACAGACTGCAAGGTCAACTGTGATTTTTTTTATTTCTAAAAAATTTATCTTTAAAAAAATTACTTTATCTAGTTTTAATATTATAATTACTAGAAGCAATAAATTTCAGATTGCAATTATAATTATACTCAATGATATGTAGTATTTTTTGGTAGTTATCATTGAAAGAAACCCTCATAAATTATCAGGAAATGTTACAAAATACTCAAATATATGTTCCCATATTATTTTATTATAACTCATAAATCTATTTTATTGTTTTGTATTTGTACCTTCAACCATGTGTAATGGCATGTAAGTATTTGGCTTAAAAGGAATAGTAATTTGTTATATGTGATACATTATAAAATTAAAATAATTAGATATTAATTTTTTAAAAAATATTTACTTTACAATTTAAGAATTAATTTATTTTACATCCCCACTTCAGTTTCCCCTCCCTCCTTTCCTCCCATTCCCTCTCCTCCCTTCCCCTCCCCTCCCCTCCACCTCTCCCACAATCCACTCCTCTGTTTCTGTTCAGAAAGGGACAGGTCTCCTATGGATATCACCAAAACACAGCATATCAAGTTGCGGTAGGACTAAGCACCTCCCCTCGGATTAAGGCTGGGCCAGGGAACCCAATATGAGGAATAGGTTCCCAAAAGCCAGCATTAGGGACATCCGCTGCTCACACTGTTAGGAGTCGCCCAAGTGGATCAAGTTACTCAACAGTAACATCTATATGGAAGGCCCAGGTCAGTCTTAGGCATGCTCCCTGGTTGTTCAGATTCTGTGAGCTCTTGTGAGCCCAGGCTTATCGATACTGTAGGTTTTCTTGTGATATCCTCGACCCCTTGGGCTTGTACAATCCTTCCTCCCTCTCTCTATCAGTATTTTCTAAGCTCTGCCTTATATTTGCCTGTGGGTCTCTGGATCTGTTTCCATCAGTTACTGGATGAAGCCTCTCTGATGACAATTAGGGTAGGCACCAATCTATGAGTACAGCAGAATATCATTAGCATTATGTTGACACTGTTTTTTGTTTTCTCCAATTGTGTTTGGTTCTATCCTAGGTCTCCGGGCTATCCAGACTCTCTGTCCTGGCATACCAGGTAGTATCAAGGGTGGGCTCACTCTTGTGCTATGGGTCTCAGGCAGGACCAGTCATTGGCTGGACATTTCCACAGTCTCTGCACCATCCTTACCCCAGCACAGCACATAGGCAGGACAGAACATAGGTTGAAGATTATGTGGCTGGGTTGGTGTCCCACTCCCTCCCCTGGAAGTCTTACCTGCCCACAGGAGATGGCCAGTTCAAGTTACATATCACAATGGCTAGGAGTCTTAGCTGGGGTCATCCTTGTATACTCCTGGGAGTTTTCCTTGGACCAGGTTTCTACCTGACCCCCAAATGCCCCCCTCTCCAGTCTTCTCTTTCAGTACTCTCCCCTCCATCCACACCACAGCCTAGCCCCTCAAATGTCATTCCCACTTGCCCCCAAACCACCCAGGAGATCTCTTCTATTTCCCCTTTCCAGGTAGACTAAGTGTCCTGCCCTGATCCCTTATTGTGACCTAGCCTCTCAGGGTCTGTGGATTGTAATATGGTTATCCTTTATTTTGCAGATTGTATCCATTTATAAGTGAATTCATGCTATGTTTCTCATTTTTGGTGTGGGTTACCTCACTCCAGATGATTCTTTCTAGTTCAATCCATTTGCCTCCAAATTTTATGATGTCATTGTTTTTAACAGTTGAGTAATACTTGGTTGTGCAAATGTACCATATTTTCTTCATCCATTCTTCAGCTGAGATATATCTAGGTTGCTTCCAGGTTTGGGTTATTAAGAATTAAGCTCTTATGAATATAGTTGAACAAGTGTCCTTGTGATATGGTTGAGCATGCTTTGGGTTTATGCCCAAGAGTGGTATAGCTGGTCTTTGAGGTAGATCGGTTCCCAATTTTTTGAGAAAACACCATATTGATTTCTTATGTTGCTGTACTAGTTAGCACTCCCACCAACAATGGAGGAGTGTTTCCCTTGCTCCACATATTCTCCATCTTAAGTTGTCATTGTGTTTTTGATCTTAGTCATTCTGGCAGGTATAAGATGGAACCTCAGAGTCATTTTGATTTGCATTTCCTTGATGGCAAAGGTTGTTGGACATTTCTTGGCCATTTGAGATTCTTCTGGTGAAAATTCTGTGTTCAGATCTGTACTCCATTTTAATGAATTCATTATTTTAAAGTTTTGTTTTCATTTTACATACCAATCCCAGTTCCCCCTCCCTTCCCTTCTCCTGCTCCCCACCCACACCTTGCCCAATCCCAGCCCCCATCCACTCCTCAGAGAGGATAAAGCCTGTACTCCATTTTAAAATTGGATTATTTGATTTTTTGATGTCTAGTTTCTTGAGTTCTTTATATATTTTGGATATCAGCCCTCTGTCTGATGTGGGATTAATGAAGATCTTTTTTCCATTCTGTAGGCTACCATTTTGTCCTATTGACAGTGTCCTTTGCCTTATAGAAGCTTCAGTTTCATGAGGTCCCATTTATTAGCTGTCTATGTGAGTGTGTGTGCTGCTAGTGTTCTCTTCAAGAAGTTGTCCCCTGTGCCAATGTGTTCAAAGCCCTTTATCATCTTCTCTTCTGTCAGGTTCAGTGTATCTGGTTTTATGCTGAGATCTTTTATCTACTTGGGCTTACATTTTGTGCAGAGTAATAGATATGGATTTACTTGCATTCTTCTACATGTTGACATCTAGTTATGTCAGCTTTATTTGTTGAAGACGCTTTCTTTCTTCCATTGTATAATTTTGCATTCTTTGTCAAAAATCAGTTGTCCATAAATGTGTGGATTTATGTCAGGGCATACAATTTGGTGCCATTGATCCAGTCATCTGCTTTTATAACAATAACTTTTATTACTAAAGCTCTGAAGCAGAGATTGAAATCAAGGATGGTGATACTTCTCAAAGTTCTTTAAGTGTGCAAGATTGTTTCAGCTATCCTGGTTTTTTTTGTTTTGCTTTGCTTTTCCACGTAAAGTTGAGTATTGTTCTTTCAAGGTCTGTAAAAAATTGTGTTGAGATTTTAATAGGGATTGCTTTGAACTTGTGATTGCTTTTGTTTTAGATGGCCATTTTTACTCTGTCAATCCTACCTATCTATGAGCATGGGTGATCTTTCCATCTTTTAATATCGTCTTCAATTTCTGTCCTCAAAGACTTGAAGTTCTTACCATACAGGTCTTTCATTTGCTTGGTTAGCATTACTCCAAGATATTTTATAATCTTTGTGGCTAATGTGGATGGTGTTGAGTCACTGATTTCTCTGACAGTTGATTATTTTTGTATAAGTGGGCTATTGATTCTTTTAATTTAATCTTGTTTCCAGCCACTTGACAAAAAGGGTTTATCAGGTATAGGAGTTACCTGGTAGAATTTTTGGAGTATCTAATGTATAGTATTATATCATCTACAAGCAGTGGTACTTTGACTTCTTCCTTTCCAATTTTTATCCCATTGATCTCCTTTACTTGTCTTATGCTCTAGCTAGAATGTTAAGTACTGTAATTGAATAGATATGGGGAGAATGGACAGTCTTGTCTTGTTTCTGATTTTAGTGGAATTGCTTTGAGTTTCTCTTCATTTAATTTGATGTTGGTCATCAGCTTGCTATATATTGTCTTCATTATGTTATTTATGTCCCTTGTATCCATGATCTATCCAAGAATTTAATCATGAAGGGGTGTTGGATTTTGTCAAAGGTGTTTAAGCATCTAATGAAATTATCATGTTTTATTTTTTCTTTCAGGTTCTTTTTTTTTAATATAGTGGATTACATTGACAGATTTTCTATGTGGAACCATCCCTGCATCTCTGGGATGAAGCCCACTTGATCATGGTGGATGATATTTTTGATATATTCTTGGATTCAGGCTGCCAGTATTTTATTGAGTATTTTTGCATTTACGCTCATGATGGAAACTGGTCTGTAATTTGGTTTCTTTGTTGAGTCTGTGTGTGGTTTTGGTGTCAAAATGACTGTGGCCTCATAAAATGAATTGGGCAATGTTCCTTCTGCGTCTATTTTGTGGAATAATTTGAGGAGTATTGGTATTTGCTCTTCTTTGAAAGTTTGATAGAATTCTACACTAAACCCTTTTGGCCCTGGGCTATTTATTTGGTTGGTTGGTTGGAAGACTTAATGACTGCTTCTATTTCCTTAGGGGTTTTAGTTCTATTTAAATTGTTTAGCTGATCTTGATTTAATTTTGGTATGTGGTATCTACCTAGAAATTTGTCCATTTCTTACAGGTTTTCCAATTTTGTAAAGTATGGGTTTTTGAAGTATTACCTAATGATTCTCTGGATTTCCTCAGTATCTGTTTTTATTTCCTTATTTTTGCTTCTGATTTTGTTCAACTGGATGTTCTCTCTCTGCCTTTTACTTAATTTTGGGTAAAGGTTTGTATAAATTTGCTGGTTTTTCTCAAAAACCAAATTTTCATTTCATTGATTTATTGTACTATTCTCTTTGTTTCTATTTGGTTGATTTCATTCCTCAGTTTGATTATTTCCTGTTTTCTGCTCCCCTTGGATGTCTTTACTTCTTTTTGTTCTAGAGCTTTCAGATGTGCTGTTAAGTCCTTAAGTATGAGATTTCTCCAAGTTCTTTATGCAGGCATTTAGTGCCATGAACTTTCTTCTTAACACTGCTTTCATTGTGTCCTGTAAGTTTGAATGCATTGCACATTCGTTTTCATTGAATTCTAGGAAGTCATATTTATTTCTTTATTTCTTCCTTGAACAAGTGGTGATTCTGTTGAGAGTTGTTGAGTGTAAGTGTATTTGTAGCCTTTCTGTTGTTTCTGTCATTGTTGATATCCAGCTTTAATCCATGGAGATCAGATAGGATGCAGTTTTTTGTATCTGCTGATACTTGCTTTGTCACAAAGTATTTGCTTAGTTGTGGAGATGGTGAATGGAGGAGAGGTCTTTCTGTCTAGATACCCAAACCCAAATACCCAGCAGCCACCTCCCAAATTACCACACAGGGGCTTATGTTATAATGTTATGTTATAAATGCTTGGCTAATGGCTGATTATTAACTAGATCTTACATTTAAATTAACTCATTCTTATTAATCTGTTTATTGCCACATGGCCCACGGCTTACTAGTCCTCTGGCATCTTGCTTCTTAGGAAGTTGACTAACCTGCCTCCACTTCACCCTCTTCCTCTGAGTCCTCAGTTTGATTGTTCTGCCTAGCCTTATCTTGCCTTGCCATAGGCCAAAATAGCTTTATTATCAACCAATGAAAGTAACACACATTCATAGCATACAGAAGGATCATCCCACATAAGGAGAAGGTTCCATGAGGGGCTGAGAAGAAGGTATATTCTTTTGTGTTTGGATGAAATGTTCTATAGTTATTTGTTGGGTTCATTTGAATCACAACCTCTGTGAGTTCGATTATTTCTCTGTTAGTTTCTGCCCAGATGACCTGTCCATTGGTGACAATGGGGGGGGGGGGAAGGTTGAATTCTCTCACTATTAATGTGTGGGGTTCAATGTGTGATCCAAAATTTAGTAATGTTTCTTTTACAAATGTGGATATCTTTGTATGTGGGGTATAAATGTTAAGAATTGGATTATTGTCTTGGTGGATTTTTCATTTTATGAGTATGAAGTGTCTTTATCTCTTTGACTAATTGTGGTTTAAAGTCTATTACGTTGGATATTATGATAACTACACCAGCTTGCTTCGTAGGCTCATTTGATTGGAATATATTTTTTCCAACTCTTTACTCTGAAGTAATGCCTGTCTTTCATGTTCAAAATGTTTCTTGTATGCAGCAGAAGGACAGATCCTGTTTTTGCCTCCGTTCTATTAGTCTGTGTCTTTTTCTTGACAAATTGAGTCCAATGACATTGAGAGATATTAATGACAAGTGATTGTTAATTCCTTTTATATTTTGTTGTTGTTGATGGTGGTGATAGTATGTGTGAGTGTGTGTGTGTGTGTGTGTGTGTGTGTGTGTGTTTCTTTTCTTTAGGTTTTTATGGTGTGAGATTATCTATTGCCTGTTTTTTTTTTTTTTGTGGGTGTAGCTGACTTCCTTGGGTTTGACTTTTCCTTCTAGTACCTCTATAAGGTTGGATTAGTGAAAATATTTTGTTTAAATTGGACTTTGCCATGAAATACCTTGTTTTTTCCATCCATGGTGATTGAAATTTGTGTTGGGTATCATAGTCTGGGCTGACATCTGTTGTCTCTTAGTGTCTGAAAGATGTCTGTTAAGGCCCTTCTGGCTTTTAGAGTCTCCATTGAGAAGTCAGGTATAATTCTAATAGATCTGCCTTTATATGTTATTTGGCCTATTTCCTTTTCAGCTTGCAATATTCTTCTTTTATTCTATATGCATAGTACTTTTATTATTATGTGGCAAGGGGACTTTTCTTTTCTGATCCAGTCTATTTGGTGTTCTGTATCTATCTTGTTCCTTTATAGACATGTCTTTCTTTAGTTAAGAAAATTTTTTTCTATGTTTTGTTGATGTTGGAATTATTCTTCTATTCCTATTTATTCTCAAGTTTGGTGTTTTCATAGTGTCCTAGATTTCCTGGATGCTTTGTGTTTGGATTATTTTTTTTTATTTAACATTTTATTTGACTGATGAATCTATTTTCTATAGCATATCTTCAATGCCTGTGATTCTTTCTTCCATCTCTTGTGTTCTGTTGGTAATGCTTGCATCTGTAGTTCTTGTCCACTTACCCATATTTTCTATTTCCAGAATTGTCTCAGTTTATGTTTTCCTTATTGCTTCAATTTCCATTTTCAGGTCTTGAACAGTTTTGTTCAACTGTTTTTGTTGTTGTTTTCTCTTAGCTTTCTTTAAGGGATTTATTGATTTCCTCCAACTTTTTCTTATCTTCAATTTCTTTAAAGATTTTTTTTTCTTTCATTTCCACTGTAAGGACCACTATTATCTTCATAAAGTTATTTTCGAAATTTTTTTCTTATGCTTCTGCTGCATTAGAATGTTCAGGTCTTGAGCTGGGTTCTGAAGATGCCATTTTTCCATTTCTGTTATTGATTGTGTTCTTAAAATGGCATTTAGGCATCTGGATGTGGAATGGTTATAGGTCTAGGTGTTGATTCCTGTGTTTGTCTTTGTTGAATGGTTTTGCTTTTTTCCCCCTTGTTTCTGTTTCTTCTCTGGTCTTCTGCCTTAAGGGACCAAGGATTCTGGTAACTAGCTTGTCATTAGGTCCAGTAGGGTATCTCTGCTGTGGTTTTGGGGACCTTGGGTCCCTAGATCTGTTCTGGCTTCTAGTAAAGCCTAAGTCTTCTTCTGAAGTTGTAGGCAGGAATATGGAGCCCTGGTGAGAGAATATAGTCAGGGTTTGTTCATCAGGCTTTAAGGAGTGTTAGTGGGCAGTGGATGTTGTCTTATCTGAGTTCCCTAGGACCAACCTGGTCTCTGATAAGCTGTTAGGGCTATGGGCTAGAATATGGAGCCCTTGGTGGTTCTGGTCTTCAATTCTTAACATATAAAATACTTTTTATATGTTGATGTAATTTGATTCTTATTTTTATAAGAAGAGAACATGGAAACCATTTAATAGACTTGAGCATTCTCTTTGTCAAGTCCTTGTTTGCTTAGACCAAATACATCCCTCTGGTACAAAAAAAGTTACTTTCTTGCTGGGTGTCTCTGTCAAAATTAAAATATTTTAGAAATAGTTAATACAGAAAACAGAATAAATGAGAGACATTTCCATGAATTTATATCTTTAACAAACATTTAATGTAGTAGTTTTCATATTGCTATACTGCCAGATTAAAAATAATTAGGATGAAAATGAACTGAATAAACTGTGTGTAAGACAATTTTTCATGCACTGAATAAGATAATCTTCCACAAAGTATTTCACAATTGACACAAATATTTTTGTTTTAAATTTGAGTAAAAGAGCAGAGACATAAACAAAAGCGAAAACAAACATTGTTTCACAGGCAGAGCTGTGAAAACCCATGTGGAAAACGCAAAGAAATATTTTGTCAAGTCATAGAGGAAGGTTACACAGCCTGTATTTGACAAAAAACAAAATTATTTTGTTTCCTTGGCATTCAACTTTATTTAAAGAGCACTTTTTTTAAGTTGCAATTTCATTTATTCTCAAACTTTTTGTTATGACTTCTCAAAACACTTCTTCAGGAAGCCATGTGACAGTTCAATTAAGAGAGACATCCTAAACAACAGTGTTCAGCAGGTCTTAAAGAAATTATATCATTAAACAAATAACTAGAAAGACTAATCACAATTGTTAACAATGAATGAGGTACTGGGAGCCAGTCATTGCGCAGGCAATAAAAAGGACAGTTATTAGCTCAATAGCCTGTTAAGCCACAGATTTATGCAGAATACATTAAACAAAACTGCACAGCATTTCTGTAAGACATTCTACATAAGAGGTGAAATGCAGGTAAGTGCAGAGAGAGAGGGTAATCCCTGAAAATGTGTTTGAATTATTACCCACGTGTAGCTGGAATTTTCTCTCTGGGTCCCTCCAAGTCCCGGCAGTCCAACAGCCCACTTATAAAATAAACACACAGACGCTTATATTATTTAAAAACTGTATGGCCATGGCAGGCTTCTTGCTAACTGTTTTTAAATCTTAAATTAACCCATTTCTATAAATCTATACCTTGCCATGTGGCTCGGGGCTTACCAGCATCTTCACATGCTACTTGTCATGGTGGCAGCTGGCAGTGTCTCCCTCACTCAGCCTTCCACTTCCCAGAATTCTCCTTTCTCCTTGTCCTGCCTATACTTCCTGCCTGGCCACTGGCCAATCAGTGTTTTATTTATACAGAACGATATCCACAGCACCCACAGGTTATGATAGGACTGTAGAATTATATACCAAGAACAGTGAGATTGAGATTTACTGAGATATAAAGAGACAGAAATAAGTACCCATGATAGTAAAATTCCCAAATAAGTAAATGAATTATTAACAACAATTCACAGGCAGTACAAAATAAAAAGTAATTTTGTTTCTGAAATGCAGACATTATTTCATGCTTGGAAATATTGTAGCTAACTAAGTCCTTTATTTTGTTAAACCACTTTCAGAATGTGCTTTTCAAATAAAAAGATACAGTATGAGAACTCTGATTCTACAATTGTCTAGTAGTTTAGGTTTCACCTGACTGGCATATATAAATTATAGTATTTGCATGTTTCTATATTAAATTGTATGTTTCATTATTTGTTATAGATGTCTGCTTATAATATTTATGAAACTGCTGAAAGGCAAATTATTTTCTTTCACTAATAAACATAACCAAGATATGTATCTCATGCAGGGCATTACTTAGTATACAGTTCTTTGGAAAGGAGATTCTATTTGACACTTTAAATTTGAAGATTTATTGTATTGATGAAAAGAGTAAACTTGATGAGAAAGTGTGGTGAATTCAGAAACTTATTGGACTTAGGACTCAGCTGATGAAGAAAAATTGGGTTTGAAAATGTGACAATATTTTACTCAGAACTCTAAAGCAGTAATCAAATATTCCTTATAGGTATACAAAGTTATTCTTTAAATGTAGTAACCTATGGCCTGTGTATTAGAGAAAATTAGATTTGGTGATTCATTTTTAAAACAAGTCAAATATCTCATAAAGCCCAAGGTGTATAATGATTTTATATAGTTATTTGCATAAACATTTTGAGCATTCACGTATTTGTAAAGACCTACATAGGTAGGTAGTCTGTTTCTCCACAGAAGTTCTGAGGTTCTAGATTCTAGAAATACATACACAACACTGCTTCTCAGAATTGCTATATCATCAATTTCTATTACTCTCTGTACACAATCTAAGCATCACATTTTATAGTATAAAATTTTACTATTTTTTTCATTGATATAATACATTACTATTATGCTCAGAATAGTTTATCTTTTGTAGTACAAAATCACTAAATACTGTTAGAGTTGTTATATTGAGAAAATTAATTGAGAAATATTTTCAACACTTATGGATATATGTGGGAAATATAAAATGATTAAAAGTTATAATGTCTGTTTATTTAAAAACATAATAATAAACTCATTAATCCTGCTAAAATGAGGTGAGGCCAGGCCCATTTTTAAACTAGCATACAATATTATTTTTCAAACTCTTCCTTGGGAACAAAATATTTGTGTTGTAGTTAACTAAGACACCTTCAAACTGTTGTAAGTTTCAATAAATTAAAATAGTTGATATGGAAATAACCATGTGCATGTGATGAAACAAATTGAAAATTTTGGTATATGCGTGTAATACTCTTCACCTCTGTAAAAACTAAATATTTCTAAATCATATTATCTGCAAAAAAATCTTACTATTTGAGAGTAATGACTTTTCTATTTAATGTTAACAAAGATTTCAAATAAAAATCTATTTACACATTTTAAAACTAATTCTGAAATACAAGAGTATGTGGTTTTACTAAAATAAACATCAAGAATCTCATTATATACACATAAATAATGATAGGAACAGTAATTAAAAGACAAGATTATATTTTTGTCTTAAGATTTTAGTGACTAAATAACAACAGAAAACTTCAAGGTTTATTCAAGCCTGAAGTAGAGTTATTTTTCATCATTCACAAAATAATTACATTCATCTCTCTAAAGATATAAATGTGCATTCATATATAGAGGCTGATGTAGCTATATCATGATGACAAGCAATTTGGAGGCTTCTCATTGTAATTAACATTTAAAAAGCTAAATATATGATAAAGCAGATTGTTGCTCACACTGAGTGAGACCTACCTGACCTGTAAAATAGATGAACAGGATATAAATAAATGAGCCAAGTATCATATACTTTCCCAAGAAAGTGGGAACTCCACAGTAGCTAAGCAAAGTCTTTATCCATTAATAACATACTTTATTGGCTCTTCTTGTCTCATGTGCCTATAGCTTGCTCTGACCCTAAACTGCAGTCTTAACATTGGATCCTGGAGTTTTAGAAGAGGTAACCCAAACTGGAGATTTTTGGAATAACCAGTCAACATATTAACATAATAAAAACTTCATAATAAATCAATCAGATATACGTTAAGTTGATTGAAATCACATTAATTTATAACTCCATATTAGTTCAAAAATGTAAGAAAATCAATCACAGTGACATAAAATTAAATTCTTTGTTCAAAATAATTATTTCTTATCACATAGATACAAAGATATGAACCTTCACAATGAGAAGATCCCATCACTGCTAATATATAATATATGTGAATTATACTGTTCAGTAAGGATAAGTTTAATATCCAGATCCTTCTGCCTTGATGACCTCAAGTACTGGGAGTACATGTGTGAGCTATCACATCTGTGACCTCTTCCTTTTCAAATATGTTCACATAAATTAAGATAATGTGGGTTTTCTAAGTAAAATAACCAAAGGAAGTTAAAGTTAGCATTGTTTGAAAACTAGATTACATGAGCTTTCTTCTTAGCATATTGCGTGACAACATATTAATGATACACCTAGTTCTTAATTTGACGTAAATTGAATGTTAAAGTAGCATCTTTCCCATATAATATTTTTCTCACAATAATTTACTTAGTAGTGATAGATGAAACCATTTGCCTGTCTTGAATAGCAAGCTATACATCTATTGAATGAATTTTAGTCATCAACTTAATTGATAGTTTGAAACAGAGGGATAGATTTATTCCCACAATGAATAAAACTACTTAACACTTAGCCTATATAAATTATGTTAACACTTCCATCAGCTTTCCATTTTCAGCCTAATATGCTGCTAATTCTAACATAAATCAATCAAATAATGCATAATATATCATCAGTCACAGTTTCTATATAAAACAGAGTAAAACATTTTTATAATACTTTTTAAACTTGGTGTTAAATGATTTTTTCCAGGAGCTTTCACTGAACCAAGAAACTTTAGACTCTTCTGATAAATGTCTTTCTGAGTGCTCTTTATCATTTCACTGAAGATCCTGTCCTGATCTGAAATCTCACCTTTAAAAAATGAGTATCTTAGTTACTGTTCTTTTGCTGTAGAGAGACACCATGACCAAGGAAGTTCTTACAAGAAAGCATGTGATTAAGGGCTTGCTTACAATTTTAGAGGCTTAGTCCATGATCATCACTGCAAGAAGCAGACAGGCAGGTGCTAAAAGCTTCACATGCTGACACTCAGGCAGCAGATATGTATATAGAGAGAGACTGGCACTGGCATGGACTTTTGATCCTTCTCAAATTCCATGCCTCATAACACACCTCTTCCAACAAGGCCACAACTTACAAAACAAATCCACCAGCTGGGGATTAAGCATGCAAACATATGAGCCTAGGGAAACCATTCTCATTCAAACAACAGTGAAATTTCTCTATTATGATGACTCATCATATGGTGTTTCAAAACTCTCTCCAAATTCAAAACACTAATGATACTCCTTCCTTATGGATCTCTATAGAGCATAACACATTGTTAGTTACCAGACCCTCTAGCCAAAGCTTTCAGAGAAGCAAATGATACGGCCCTATGGAACTGTTCCTTTTTCCCAGACACACTGTTTTTAGATATGGACATAGCACACTAATCTTACTAATATTTAAAGTAAATCAATGGTATAAAACATTAAAATATTTATTTATTCACAGTTACATTCAACCAAGAACTGATGAAAGTGTCACAATTTAAATACATGTGTACATGAAGTTGCTGCCCTGACAACTTGAAACAGTCGACATGCTGTTTATAGTCAAAGCTGTTTTCTAGAAGAGAAAGGCATATACACCTAAATAAAATATAAGACGGTTGGTTACATCTACATTTGGGGCCCAACGTGACAAGAATCCATTAAAAACCGCTTGACTTGGTGGCGGGTCCAGTTTCCCCGCCCAGACAGCCGGCTCCCTAGTCCAGGCGGCCGGCTGCCTAGACCATAGGCCCAAGCGGTTAACTTAAAGCCGGTGCTACAAACAACTCAGGGCTGCCCTGCCGAACAGGGTACCTGCCTGTAAAGCCAACGCACGTGGTTGGAGTTTAAGGAAGCCGCAGCCCAGGCTTGGTAGCCCAGGCTCGGCTAAGCTCAAGGCACAAAACGTGGCTGGATTTAAACTTTTAGTAGCTCACTTTCTTGCTCTCTCTCTCTCTCTCTCTCTCTCTCTCTCTCTTTTTCTCGATTCACCTTGGACACTAGGTGGCTGTTTTGAAATTCCCTCGGATTTCTACTGTTCTGCGCAGATTTGGTAAGTCAATTAACATATCAGATATTTTAAAGGAAACTATTTAAAAGAGAAATTTTTTCCACATTTTAAAAAAATGGGTTTTCTGTGTGCATTGGAAGAAAATTGGGCTTTGTTTGCAATTTTAGGCAGTGTGACAATGGAACAACTGTAATGGATGATTAATATTGATCAGATTATGCAGTTTATTACTATGTTTATACTCATTTTACTATTTAAAAATTTAAGTGCCAGGATAACAGTTTTAGAAAAACTTGTTAAACCTGAAAAAACTCAGACAGAAGAAATTAATAGTGAAGTTGTTCCAAGAGTAGATCATAAGGTTACAGAGAGAAAGCCTGTTTTCACAGAGTCACCCTTAATTTATCCGGTAACCGTACAGCAGTCGCCTGATCAAATGACTACACAAAATATTTGGGCTCCAATTGACATGTTGGATTTACGAAGGCTTAAGGAGGCAATAGTTTCTTATGGCATGCATTCCCCATATGTAAAGCAAATGTTAAACTCTTGGTCAACATATAATAGGATTATACCACAGGACTGGCGGGAGCTGGCACAGGCTGTTCTGGAGCCAAGCCAGAAGCTCCAGTGGCTCATGTATTTTAAGGATGAAGCTAAAAACATGGAAAAACAATGGAGGGATAAAGGAATACAAGTCTGCCAGGATCAGCTTATTGGAGAAGGCCAATATGCTTCAGTACAAATACAATGTTTATATGATGTCCAAACCTTAATTCTATGTCGAACGGCAGCCTTGAATGCATGGGACAGAGTTGAGGAACCAGGAAAAAAAGCTGAGTCATTTACAAAGGTTACACAAGGCCCAAAAGAATCTTTCACAGATTTTTTACAAAGACTGGCTTCAGCAGTAAAGAGAATGGTCCCCAATTCAGAAGCTAGTCAGATAATAATTGAATCTTTGGCCTATGAGAACGCGAATGCAGCATGCAAAAGAATAATCAGGCCGTTAAAGGCAAGATCTGCACCCTTGGAAGATTGGATTAGAGACACAGTTAATGTGGAGGCTCATGACCATGATGATATGTGGGTAGGAGAAGCAATTTCAAAAGGTTTGAGGAATGTTAGATGTTTTGGATGTGGAAAGCAAGGACATTTGAAAAGGGACTGTAAACAGGTCATTCCTAGGAACAATGTTTCTTCAAGGAACAATGGTAACAGAATGCCCCTTCCTTCTGGAGTATGCAGAAGGTGTGGTAAGGAAAAACACTGGACCAATGAATGTAGATAAACAAGGGACAGACAAGGTAATCCTTTGCCTCAGTCTTCGGGAAACTCCCAGAGTGGCCTCTTGCAGGCCCCCACAGCAAATCCAGTTCAAACCTTTCCTGCAGTCATAGAGGAAATCCCTGCTCAGAGCGATTAAATAACCAAATGCCTATCGAAATAAATCATGCTGGTCAGGATGATGAAACAGAGAGAATAGAAAATTCAGGAAAAAACATAAAGAAATTTTTTTTTGGCAAACTTCTATTAATGAACAAAGACCAAAATTAACGATAAAAATTAATGGTGTTTTGTTGTCTGGTCTGGTAGACACAGGTGCGGACGTTACCATAATTGCACCAGAATTTTGGCATCCAACTTGGCCTCTTCAGGAGGTAAATGTTCAACTATTAGGAACTGGGACATTATCTCAAGTAAAACAAAGTGCAAGAAGGCTCGAATGTATAGGTCCAGAAGGACAGAGAGGTAAATTAAAGCCATATGTGGCTAACATAGCTATGAACCTGTGGGGTCGAGACCTGTTGCAACAATGGAATACTCAGATTAACATCCCTCCAGTCTCAGAAACAAATAATAAACTAGCACATGTTTCTGAGAGAAATATTAGAAGGCATTATTCTGAGTGGTCACCAGCCATCCATATTATACAAGAACAGGGCTCAACAACTGATGATCTCCCAAAGACACCAACAGCTCTACCTTTAAAATGGTTAACAGACAAGCCTGTATGGGTTCAGCAATGGCCTTTAACAACAGAGAAACTCCAGGCTTTAGAAGAGCAGTTAAATGCTCAGCATATTGAAGAATCAACCAGCCCTTGGAATTCTCCTGTATTTGTTATTAAAAAGAAATCTGGTAAATGGAGAATGGTAACAGACCTTAGAGCAATTAACAAAGTAATTCAGCCAATGGGCTCTCTACAATCTGGAATTCCTTTGCCTACTCTGTTACCAAAAGGATGGCCTCTCATAGTTATTGATTTAAAAGACTGTTTCTTTTCAATACCCTTACAAGAAAAAAGACAG